>PVKZ01003389.1:0-136237 GCA_004027375.1 Macroglossus sobrinus
TTCCTTCCTTCCTTCCTTCCTTCCTTCCTTCCTTCCTTCCTTCCTTCCTTCCTTTCTTCCTTCCTTCCTCTTTCTTTTTTACTATATCACACAGGGCTGGCCTGAGTCCTCACATCTTTGTGTGAATTAAGAAAAGGGGTCTGCCTTCAGCGGAGGTGGCACTGAGTGAGGTACAAGGGGATCGAGGACTAGATTTTAGCCAACCTCCCCCTTAGACATCACCTCAGGTGGTCACTTCTGCAGACAGCATGACCTCATCACGTCTGGTGGCCCTGACACCACACTGGCACCAAGAGCCCCAGGTCCTGACTCAAGCCTCGCCACTAACTCGTTAGGTGACTGTGGGTGAGTCCCTTCTCTCTGGGCTTCTGGGCCCTTGTTTGTAGAATGAGGTTGCTGGACCAGCCATCAAACGTCCCTCCCACTTAGATCGTTTTTGTGGGCCTGCCACACTTTCTGAGCTGGACTGAATGGCAGCCCCATCTAGCAGCTGACTGTACATGGCTTTGATTCATTCTTTATCTCTTCCATGGCTGTGCATCACAGTAGATTGGAGGATTCATTTATCTCAAAACAAACACCTAGAGGGCCAGGCAGGTACTTACGTAAATAAAGCAGGTGAATGTCAGAAAAATCCCATGGCTTTAAAAAACATTTTCCGTTTGAGATAAAAACATAGTTCAGAGACCTATTTCTCTAAAGAGATGCGGCATAAAGAAGATAGCAACTGACGCTGCCTTTCTGTGGCAGTGACAACAGGGAGGAGGAGGACCTGAGGCTGATGGGCGAGTCCTTGCTCTGTCAGGGAGCAGCTGTGACCAAACCTCAGGGGACAGTTGCCCATTGCTTCTGGAGCACAGGCTCTATCGAGAGAAGCTGCAAATCTAGATTTTAAAATGTTGGTTTCCTTTTTTTTTTTTTTGTTCAACTCATTGCAGGTCAAAGAAAACATCTGTTTTCTACTTTTATCTTAAGTCTCCTCTCCCCACCCTCCCCCGATAAAATCTTGGAGAAAATCTGGACACTCACTCATTCATTGAGTCCTTATTGTACACCTGGGATTCATCAAGAGACACTCTCGTTATTTCTTTCGGCTTCTTGGCAAAGCAAACAACTTAGTACTTTTTTATTTGAGCACATACAAAAAACATTAACTTATATATAGAGAGTATTTGCCTACGCACAGGATGGGTGCTAAAAATGATGAGGCTTATTAAAATAAAACTTCACTTTTACTGACCTGAAAATAAACAGTGAGTTCAAAAACAAGTTAATAATGTGACCTCGTTATTTTGAGAACTCAATGGAAGCATTGTTTTTAAATTAGCCTTGTTATTTTTAATCCGAAGGTTAATGTGACGAGCATTTTCTTTAATTATCTTAACTGGTTTTAAATGGATTGTTTTTCAACTCACTAAAAGTGTGTTTAGCCTCATGTCCCTTAAAATAATATCTCTTTATCAAGCATGTCTCTGCTCTGGCCCAGAGAGGAAACCAGAATACAGTAGCTCTCTGTTTCCAAAGTGCTCTGTTCAAATGTGTTTTAAAGAGTGAGTCCTGGGCAGAGTGGAAAGGAGAGGGTAAGGCAGAGGCACAGCCAGGAGCCTGGCAGGGCGATGGATAAGTCATTTTTGAACATTTATCACCAGGCGGGAGGGCAGTGGGGCCGTGTTAGTTATAAGGATTGTCAATGACGATCATTAAGAACAATGTGTAGATTACAATTGTTAGTAAGAAACGAGTTGTTAGTAGGAAATTTTAAATAGTAAAAGTTATATAAATGTTATTAATAGTCAGCTATTTATAGTAGGAGCTAACGCCTACTAAGCGCCTCTGTGCTGGACACCTCACCTGCATTATTGCATGCACAGGCTCCCATATCTAAACGGGTCGGGGGGCTGTGATTTCCTCCTTTATCACTGGGGAAACTGAGTCTCAGAAGAGTGATATGACTCGCCCAAGACTGCTAAGTACTGGGACACGGAAGTAGATTCAACACGTGTTTATCTGCTAAAGAATCCCAGCGTCCGTTTGTACCTAGTTATATAAATTATGCAGTTTCCTTTTTCTTAACTGCTTTCTGCTCTTGCAAGAAGAGAAGCGTAGACAAAAAAGATGAATGGGGCATCTCGTCTAAGACCTGTGGAAGAGGAAGCCTTTTCGTGCCCAAGGCTGATTTTCTCTAGAAGTGATGAATCTGTTGTTAACTTTAATAACAGTGACTCAGGGGGCCACGGCATGATAGTAATGCTTTCTGTCTGATAGGTTTTAAAGCAAATCCTTAAATGGCAGCTGTGAAACTGCCCAGCCCGGCTCCTTGATGCAAAACTGCTCTGAAGCTCCAAGCTGGCGCTAGAGCAGTGACTGTGCCTGGGAGGCCTTGAGGGGACACGGGACCCAGGACGGTGGGTGAGGACACCCGAGCAATGGACCCTCTGATAGAAAATTAGTTACTGCCATGACTTCTTTTCATCTTGGCATCAATAGTTTTTCCATTCCCTAAGAAATGGTGTCCTTTAAATAGTAAGGCCGCAACATCTTTTGAGGAACAATTTCAATCAACGAGTTAATATGTAAAGTTCTGTTTTCTTTTCTTTCTTTCTTTTTTTTTTTTTCCTGCCTCTAGCTGGTTGGCTCATCAATGTATAATCAGGCACCACCAGTGGCTAGCAAACGAACACTTTCTAGAAGGTCTGAAAGGCCAGACTTGTAAACCTGCCATTTTCTTGTCCTGCTTCCTTGGACAAAGCCTCAGCATCCGCCTCTGTAAAAAGGAAACATCGATGTTTTCCTTGCAGAGCGTGTGGGAGGCTGGAAACGAGAAAACAGATGGCAAAGTCTCTAGCACAGTGCCTGGCACGTCTGAGGCACTTAATAAATTTACTTTCAGTCTTTCCTCCTTGACTTTAAGAGGCTCACAAACCTTGCAGTCTTATTCACGCTGCATATAAAGCAAGGGCTTTAAAGTAATAAGTAAAGTATTACTTATAAGATAAAGTATTAAGATGGATTTTTCCAGAGAGTGCCTTCTGCAAATCACACATGGATCCCTCAGTGCATTTCGACATCCTTGCTGGGTGACTTCTCTGGGGCTTGTCGCGGGTCCTACCTTGCGTGGGTGGGCGTGGCTGGGGCTGTCCCAGCGGAGGCCCCAGCTGGGCTGGCCCCGGGGATTTTGCTGGTTTAGCTGGTGGAACCTAGAGCAGGAGAAGAGAAAAGAAGCCTGTTGTGGTCACCACAGCCATTGACTTCCTGGGTGGGAAGGCAGGATTTACAAAGATCTTTTCATTATTGAGGTAAAACTTACATGAAGAGCGCAATTCTTAAGTGCACAGCGCATGCGCATCCACGGGTGTGACCACTCAGATTGGGACAGAACCTCTGCTGTGGAGAGGGCTGCCCCGTGCCCCCTCCCAGCCAGCAGCCCCTCAAAGTACAACCATGACTCCGATGTCGATGATCATAGATTCAAGTTCTCGTGGGCATAAGGGGGAGCAGGTTTTGACACTGGCTTTACTAGAAAGCTGGGGAGCTAGCAACTTCTCTGGAGAATGATCTGGCAATCCACGGAGAGGGCTGCGGAGGGAGGAGCCATGTGGGGGGAGCTTGTTAAAGTTGGGGGGCGAGGAAACGACAGACACAGCCGTCTCTGTTGACTGGTGCCCTGGGAATGCACAAAGGTCATGTGTGTACACGGCAAGCACACACACACGGACACACACACCCTGCTCCCTGCTAAGGCCCCGAGTGGAGGGCACAGAGGGACAAGTGACTTCTGACGTTAATAATCTCTGTCCACAGACACCAGGGGTCCATTTGAGATAAGGCTTTTCTCCCCAGGATGGCGGAGGGAGGAAGGGCCCCTCCGAGCCTCCCAGACTCTGCGGTCAGGAGGAGGGTGGAGAAGCTCTCCCTGACGCCCCGTCTCCGTCCGCACCTCATTCTTTTTTCCCTAGGGTGGTGCCTTTCTGAGGATATCTCCCTTGGACCTACCCCGCCCCCCCCCCGCCCCATTCCCAGACAGCCTGACATTTCTTAGGGCTACAAAGTCTCCTTTGTTCTTGAGGACCTTACCCAAGGCCTTAGGGGGGAGGGTACTGTGCCCCCCGGCATCAGGAATTGGCTCATTTTGGAGACAACGAGGTCGGCCATCAGCTGTTTGTCCTCTTCCACATGCTCTCCGATCAGGGGCATGGAGCTGTCCATTACCTGCGGGAGAGAAAAACCGCCTGAGGGTCGCCCTTGCCTGGGTAGGCGGGCAGGAGAGCAGGCTCAGCGCTCAGAACAGAAGTGGCCACTAGATGGCGGTGTTCTCCGTGCAAACGCCCAGCCCAGCCCAGCGCCTCCAGCTGGGAATGACGCCTCCGGAGACATCCAGCTTCCCAGCAGTTCAGTCTAAGTCAACTCCCCGGATTCAGCTCAATGCAGTCTACACTCGCTGGACTACAGAAATGCGACAGAGGGCCAAGCAGCCTTTGCTGACCTTTTCTGCTGTTTTTTTGGGGGAGCTGTTCTCCGCCCCCTCTTTTCCCACCTTGGCCGCTGCCCAAGGTCAGGGCTGGCTTCCTGAACTTTGGCCCAAGGGCAAAGCTTTCCAAAAAGCCGGAAGCAGTGAGGTGGGGGTTCGATTGTGACCAAAAAAAAAAAAAAAAAAAAAAGGAAAAAAAAGAAAAAAAAACAGATGCAGATGTTGGCGGGGTTCAGAGAGAAGAGGGACGAGGAAAGGCCCGCTCCCCAGGGCTCTGGCAGAACATACGCTGGGCTGGGCGCGAAACCCATTCTCCAGGGAGCAGGCTGTTCCTCACAGGGGTGAAGCGCGCATGTGCCAGGTCATGTTTACCCATCCCGCCAGGGAACCGAGGCCAGAGGTGGGAAGGGACTTGCCTAAGGTCCTATAGGCTAAGCATCCAGGTTCTCTCCCTCCCCCTTCACTCCTGGCTGGCCCCCCTCACCCACGGACCTCCACCAAACTCACTGTCTTGGCTCCCCTTCCCCAAGCTCTGGGCTCCCCAGGTTCTTCCTCCCATCTAGGTCCTATGTACACCGTTCCCTCAGCTCCCTCTTTACCTGGCTAACTCACCTATCAGCAAATACCCACCCGGCCTTCCTCTGGGAAGCCCTCTCTGACTGAGCTCTGCCTGAGCAAGCTCCGATAAGCCACATTGGTCTGTACTCCCACTGCCTTGGCTTTGGTCATCCTGCTGGAGGGCTTAGCCCACCAAACTATGAGGCCCCAAGGATGAGCCCTGTGGCCCGTTAAACCACTGTGCCCTTGAAAATCACCTGTTGAATGAGGAATGAAAAGTCCTTGCGATAAGTTCTGTTCTTAATGATAGGGATGCTGATAAGTGCTGTTTTTATTGAGCACCTACTACGTGCCAGGCGGGCACTGTTCTTAGCGCTAGGTGTGGATGATCTCACACCAATCTCAGAAGAGCTCTTTGAGGCAGGTGCCACTATTATGTTCATCTCAATGATGAGGAAGTGGCAAGTTCAAGAACACATGGCCAGCAAACCATGGTCTTTCTACTTCTCACCAAGCACCGAAACAGCTCTCTGGGTAAGAACCAGGGACAAGAAAGCTGGGTTCCAACACTAGGTTCTTCTGGGGGCTTGCTGTGTGATGCTGAGCAGGTCTCCTTTCTACTGTGGACTCACTGTTTTTCTCACCTGTCAGCTGAGGGGCTTGGGCAGCTGTGAAGACCCTTCCAGCTGGGACTTTTAAGTGTCTTGGAGACTAAAGCACCCACTATGGTTGGGAAGCTGAAAGACAAACTCAAGGATGTGAATGATGACTCTAGCACGGCCCTGAAAATTATCCTCAGACTGAGCTCCCCATGGTTTAAACGGGCCTGGGCCCTTGCCATCCCAGCTCCCAGTACCTGTCACATGGACAGTTTCTCGGTCAACGTGGGCCGAGCTGGCTGATGACTGTGGAGCTGTCCCTTCTCCCCGTGACCCTGCCCACCTCTCTCTGTTCTGGGTTGTTTCCTACATTCCCTGCAGTGGAAAAAACAGCCACCACAAGGAACCTGAGGTCAGGCATTTTGGAATCCCCATGGTGGACGTGGCCAAAGGAAGGGGACACTCTGGTCTCCCCAGGGGAGACATTTTTTTCCAGTGAGCAATGTCATTCTCCGGACAGGTCATGGAGGGCAAGTTCAAGGGTCTGTCCCCTGAATATTTCTCTTTGAGGATCTTCACAAAACATGTCACAACAAATTTTATGTTCTCACCACAGAGGTGGCTGAAGAAATCGGTATTTTTGGATCTCTTCTGTCTTTTTTTTTTTTTTTTTTCCAGACTGGGGAAAAAAATACCTTTTATCTTCCTGGTAGCAAGTTCCTCATCTCCCTCGACTCCACCCTTAACCCAAAAGCAAGGAAAACAACTCCACAATGTTTCTGAGAGAAAAAAATACCATCTGAAAAAGTCATCTTTCCTTTTCTCCTCTGGGTCGTTTTGAGTCGATTTTTTTGTTGTTGTTTTTTGAAGTCCAAACTCTAAGTTTGATTTTTTTTTTTTAACATGAGAAATCTTTCATCCCTGATGGTTCTGAGTGTCGGGAGGCAGGGAGCCTGGGCCGAGGAGCTCAGATATTTGTTTCCTAGGAGTGAAGGCCATGGAGACCCAGAGAGGCAGGAGCACTGGAGGGCAGAGAGGGTGTTAAGCAGGGAGAAGGGGCTAAGCTCACAGGATGGTCCCTGCTACTGTGTTTACAGCCCCGTCACGTGTCTCAGGGGCTGGCGCCCAGGGGCTCCGTGGGGAAGGAATGAACAAAAGAATGAGTGCGTGTGTGCCAAACCGGAGCTCGTGTCTGGTGGTCCTGTGAGGGGGTTCAGAGGAAGGAAGGAGGGCCAGGAGGGGTCTCAAGAGATGCAATGCCCCAGGCCAGAGGGCCCTCGTTGGTCTGAAGCTCCCAGGGCGCCTCAGGAAGGCGGGGCTCATTCCTCCGGGGGAGGGCCTGGCCCCGGCTGGGACGCAGGTGTGCAGGTGGTCGTTCTGCTCGAGGTCCCTTCAACGTCCCCTTCAGGAAGGGCCACGGGGGCGGATTTCAGGTGTGGTGGCCGCCAGAGGAAAAGCCATTCGCTCCTGCCCTTGCAGGGGCCCCGTCCCCAGAAGGGGACCGAACCCGCGGTGCAGAGGCAGCTCCTCCGTGGGGGCCGCGACCACTGTCCATCTGGGACCCGCTCCCCTTCGCCTCCACGGGCGGCGGCTCCCTGGGCGCCGGTGCGAACGCCTCTGAGCGGCTCCCCCGCCGAGTCTTCTGGTCCCGCTGCACTGTGAGTCCCAGGGACGCGAGAGGAGCCGGCTCCGAGGTCACCGGCCCTTCGCTTCCCCAGGAAGGGGCAGCCGCAGAGCTCCCCGGGCCGCGCCCTGGCCCCATGTCAGCGCTGCCCTCGCTGGCTGCCATGTGACCAGCACCAGACGCGGCTCTCTGGAGGGGTGTGCGTGTGAGCTGGTGTGAAACTGGGGAGAAGGGAGAACCCCGAGGCCAGAGGGGCGTTGTGAGGGGAAGGCAGTGGAGAGTCGTGAGCTGGGATTGTGGGGGACACGGAAGGGGCGGTGAAGAGAGGGGAGAGGCGGGTGTGGGACCAGGAGAGACACAGGAGTCAGGGAGGAGAGCGGGGGGGATGTGGGGTCCGGGGAAGTGTGGAGAGGAAGTTGGTGCGGGGGGGGGGGGCGCAGGACTACAGGGACTAGTAGGTGATGGTCCTGGAGGACGGCAGGTGGTGGTGGCCCGTGGGAGAGGTGGGCTGCAGGAGGGCTGTGGGGCAGCTTCTAGGACCCTCACCCCGTTGGAACCTCTCTCTTACGATTCCTTTCCCCACATCTGTCCTTCCATTCACACCCCTGTGTGACCGCGTCCCCTTCCCTGACCTTCAGTGCCCTGCTATTGCTTGTTTATCATCCTTTTCCCTCCCAGGCTGCACATCCCACGTTGTTTTGTGTCCCCAGAGCCACACCCATGCCCAGCCCATGGGAGCCGGGAAGGACATGTTTGTTGGGTGAACAGACGATGGAAGCTCTGCATGGTGACTTTACACAGTCGGACACTGAGACGATTTGAGAGGCCCAATGGGACAGGATCCTGCTGATGCCCTTGCCCCACCCCATGGGCCTTTGGGTTAGGGAAAACTGTCAAACCTCATGCCTGGAGCTTTCAAGGCCCAGCTCAGAGCCCCTGGGCACCAGGCCTTAGATACAGCTGAAGGTGGGGGTAGGGAGGTGCATGAGGGTGGTAGGTGAGAAGCCTCTGGGAGCTGCCCACCAGGGATCAGGACACAGCTGATCATGCTGGAGACCACGCTTGGG
This sequence comes from Macroglossus sobrinus, assembly GCA_004027375.1. Taxonomy (NCBI): domain Eukaryota; kingdom Metazoa; phylum Chordata; class Mammalia; order Chiroptera; family Pteropodidae; genus Macroglossus; species Macroglossus sobrinus. The sequence goes on from PVKZ01003389.1 coordinate 8,317, forward strand.
TTCCTTCCTCTGGACCAAGCCAGGAGGACCTCTGCCTCATCCCTCACCTCGATGATGTAGTCTCTGCCATCCTTGCTGTGGACAGCCTTGACAGCGCAGACGTCCAGGCCGCCAAACATTTCTGAGCAGCTGTCCACCCACAGCCTGTACCTGCAGGGATGGAGAGTCAGACGTGAGTGCAGAGTGGGGAGAGTGGGGAAGGGGGAGCAGGAGGAGACAGAGGTGGAGACATCAAGATGGAGAGACACAGAGACACAGAAAAACGGGCAGCCAGAGAGACAGTGACACACGGGAACCCATTCAGAGATGGAGAGAGAGGGTGAGAAATAATAGGAGACGAAGATATGGCAAGAGAGACAGAAAGAGACAGAGACACAGAGAGAGAGAGAGGCAGTGGGAGGGACAGAATGTAAAAAAGTAAAGGAATAGACATAGATGGACAGCGAGACATAGAGAGAGAGAGGGAGAAAGAAGGGAGCCAGGCAGGCAGGAGAGAGGAAGGATGAAGGTAAGAGTTGGGAGGGATCCCCGGCCCCACCCCAGAGCCCCACCTTGCTGGCTCCACAGTAGTGGGAAGCTGGCCCTGGCCCCATCCAGAGCTGTCCTGGACACCAGCTGCCCCTGCAGTCCTTTTCCCTTGGGAAAGCGGCTCATGGGCTCCAGAAATCCCTCCCGGCTGCCCTCCCAGCCCCAGCGACCAGGCTAGATGAGAGCCGGAGGAGGACAAAGGGTGCATTCTCCCCTGAGCCTGGGGCGGGCAGGCAAGGGAGCCTGGCGGGCTGTTCCCGGGCCGGGGCCTGGCCCTCTGGACCTGCTGCTTTGTTCTCCTTCCAGCCACTCGATGGCTGTGTGGCCAGTTTACTTTGCAGGAAAAAGATCTCCATGCTGGACTCTGCCCCAGCAACAAGGGGACGGTTGTATGTGAGAAGTCTCCACGGCCTTGCACTTGGCTTCCCCTGTGGTGGCTGGATTTGAGAGTCATAGGGGACTTTGTGTCAGTGTTCTTGCTTCTCTCCCTACTCTCCAGGGTCACACGGGGCATGCCTGCTCTGAGATCTGTTTGTGTCTCTGAGACACAAGGCCTGGAATGAGAAGAGATCATGGCTCAAGTGTTCTTCGAACCAACTCATCTTATCTGCCAGTGCTCACCAAGGCCCAGAGAGGGAGAGCGGCTTGGCTGGGTCACACAGCAAGACAGTAATAGAGCCAGGACTGATGACCCAGCTCTCCTAGCTCCTAGTTTGGTACTTTCATTCGGTTATAGCAGCAGCATGTAAGGATCAAAGAACTAAAGGGAGGATGAAAACTCATGCCTGTTAAGCTTCTGCTGTGTGCCAGGCATTCTGTGCGTGTGTGTGGTGGGGGTGGCTGACTCCTCATTCTAATGCCACAACCACTCACTCCATCAGGAAGGGCGAATTCATGTTACCGATGAGGAGACTGAGGCTTGGAGAGGTTAATGATTGACTGTGCTGGCTTCCAAACCTGGGTGCTGTTTGATTCCATAGTGGAAGCAAACCACCTTCCTCTCAGTCAGAACACATAGCGCTGTTCTCTGTCCGCGTGGGAGACCAGCAAGCTGGATTCTCGCTATTAATTTTCTCAACAATTTTGGGTGAGCCAGTCCCTCTCGCAGCCTCAGTTTCCTTATCTGAGAAATGGGACGGCCTTGGTCTGATTCTGGGTGTGCATCGGAAGCGCTAGGGGAGGTAAGCAAATGAACACACCCAAAGACAGCCAGATGTGAGAATAATCGCTACACGTTTTTAAAGCTTCTCACGTGAGTCGCACTTGCAGCCTCATTGGGGGACAAACTTTGATGTTCTGATCTGGGACCTCGTAGTTGGCACCAGTGGCTGACTGGCGGGACACCTCCAGCTTAGAGACCCGTGCCCCGAGACACACTCATAAATCAAGTTTCTTTTCAATGGAAGACAGAAGTCTGGATGTAGGCCCAGAGGCAACTGGTTCCTAGAGGTTGTTTTCAATGACAAACTTCCGGGTCACCTACTGGGTGCACCTCAGGGAGCATTGAGCGCCCCAATCCCTTCAGGCTAAGGAAGGAACTTCATGGGTGGAGCAGTGTGGAAGAGACCGGAGAACATGGGGTCCACGCTCTCCTCCAGCCTGGCAGGACTTGCACTGACCAAACCACGTCTCTGGTTTTGCCTGGGAGTCAGGCTGCCTGGAATGCAGCTGAGCCGGGTGAAGGGAGGGGCTGGGGCCTGTTTCTGGGCTCCAGGGATGTTCCGCCTATGGAGATGGGACTGGGGAGCTCTGTCCCATGACTCTGCAGAACGGAAAGTAAATTCCAGGCCAGAGCAGATGCACGGCCATGGTAAGCTCCTGCAGCGATGGCCCATGTGGCCTGGAACTGAGCAGAGTCAGTGAGTGACATGGTGGCCGGCTGGGGACATTTATGAGCAGCTCTTGAGGCATTGAGGAAGGCTAGATTCACATTCTGGAAAGGCCAGGGAGAAAAGGGCCATGATGATCCCATAAATGCCCACTGGGAGAAGGATATGCTTGCCCCAGATCAGATGATTCAGTTGTGCCAGGTAATGAGCACACCTGCCCAAGACCAGTTAGCACAGGTGGGCTCCCAGATGGAAGGCAGCGGCTGCCACCTGGGGTTAAAGGGAAGGGAGGGGAGCCCTCCCTGGCACAGGCCAGTACTGGGTTGGGTATTGAACATCATTCTCAATCACCACCCAGATCTGGGTATTATTACCTCCAATTTATAGCTGGAGAAGTCCAGAAAGGTCAGTTAACTTACCCTAGGTAACACAGCTTGGGTGGGGCAGAACCACTCACTGCTGTTCATGCTGCTTTCTCAGCAGACAGCCCCTGAATGGAAGTTCGATGAGGGCTGAGACCTTGGCCGCCTTGCTGGCCACCATTTCTCTAGGCCTAACTCAATAAGTGTCTCCCAGTTGGTGTTGAACGAATAACTAACAAAGTAATAAAGGAATGCCTCTGAACTCCTACTCATTTTTATGTGATTCTGGCACTGCCTCCTTCAGGGAGCCTTCTCTGATCTCACCCCTCCCTGGTCTATGTTGGGTGCCCCTTTTTTGTGCTCCCACCGCAAGCACCCAACTCTCGCCTCCACCCTAACATCACCACCCTCTGTCTCCTTTGTTAGCTGGGGAGCTGGGAGTGGATGACTATAACTTTAGTCTGCACATTTATTTCCTTCTATCGCATTACATCCCTCCCTAAGTCTCCCTCGGTCACTGTTGCTGTAGGGCGGGTGGTCCTGCTCCAATCTCCAGGGGCAGACATGACATAGGTCTGTCCAATCACAGAGTTGCAGCTTTCTGAGCCACAGCCATTGGTTCACGGATAGTCATGTGACCCGAGCTAGGCCAATCAGTGAATAAGGCTCAAGTGTCCAGGCTTTGGTTGAAGTGGTTGGGAAAAAGAAGTTTTCTCTCTGCTAGACTGGACCGTCAGGATGAAGGCCTGGAGCCCCTATGGGCCATCATACTAGTGATCCGGCTGGACTGGAGCCAATAGAGAAGAAAGCTGAACTGAAGTGGGTAGAGTGAGCCCTCAAGTCTTACCGGAGCTGTTTCTCTGGAGTTTTCATTGCCACTAGCCAATCAAGTCCCCCCAATGGCTAAAAACAATCAGATTTGCGTTCTGACACTTGCAACTGATAAAGAATTTTGGAAAGGAAGGGTTGGATCTTTTAATTTTGGCCTCTTTAGGGGTCAGGACAACATGGAATGCATTAGACACCCAATTCATGTTCACTGGACGGATCTCTCTGACCCCAAAGCCCATGCTCCGCCCAGTACCTTGGCATGCTTGCACCTGTATGTCACTGGGCATGCAGGAAAGAGTGTGTGTGTGCTGTCGGCCCTGAGAGCAGGTGACTGACTGGTCCTTCTTTAGGTGAGGGTGGCCCACAGAGTGTTTAAAGAAGACCTGAGGGACCTTTGGCCAGAGTGCACAGCTGCCACCTTAATGATTCACAGGAATCCTGTCCTCACAATGAGATGGAAATAAGTCTGGGAGAGGAGTGGACACTCCCGTAGCCCTCGTGCCCCCACAAGGACGCTTCTGTGACATGGGCAGAGCAGGAAGGGACTGACAAGGACTGGAAAAACTCCTGGACTTGGAGTTTATCCTCTGCTCTGTCACTGATCAGCTCCATGGCCCTGGATAAGTCACATTCCCTTTGTGAACTTTCTGTAAGATGAGGTTATTCTAATACCTGCTTTGCAGCTTGATACGGGCAATCGAGGGGCCATGCCCAGGAAGGTGACCTGTGGGTGGTGAGGCACTGACCAGAGAGTAAGGTGGCATCCCTTGCAGAGTTTTTGTTGTATACCTCACCCATCTTCCACCATGGCTGCTGCACCTCCTTTGTCTCTTACCTCTCTGTCATGGCCACTTGCTCCAGCATGGCAGAGCCTGTGTTAGCCTTCCAGTTTCCAGAGATGGAGGTTCTCCTGGTATCAGAACAAATAACACAGTGAGGGCATTAGGGATCACTGTCACTGATCTGCTTTCCTTCTTCACTTTGGCTGTTAGGAGGCTCTGATTCCAATATCTGGCTCATATTATGACATGCATTTCTAGGTACACATCCCTTCCTCAGCTTTATGTTTCATGTCGATTGCCTTAATTTCTTGGATCTTACGTATCTTTTTCAAAGCCACTTTTGAAATCTAAAAACTAAATTTTAAAAATGTCTATACCGTTGGATGAAATCCTCCAAACCTTGGCCTCTATTTTTGGGAAGAAGAACTAGGGCAGTATTACCCCTGGCGATTCTGGAATTTTCAAGAGCCCCAACATGTAGGGAAAGTGATTCATGAGGAGGAGTGATTACTTTCCCATGGTGAAGAGCAGGAACGCCTTCTGGCCTCGTCACCCTTTCAGTTTCCTTGATTTTTCTGTTCCAGCATCAGCTGACCCCCTGTAGGTGTTCTGATGCCCAGGGCTGTTTCCTATATCAAGGCCTCCACACATCTTCTTCCCTTTGCCTGAGCCAGTCTTCGTCTCCATCATTGCCTCGCTAAACCTTACTCATCCTTCAGCTTTCATCTGAAACGCGACTTCTTGGCAGCCCACGTTCCCCAGTAAGAGTGGAGCCTCCTACACTACACCCTATACCAATGCCTAGCAATGCTCATCTCATCTGTAATGACTGCTTTAGTGTCCTGTTTTCTCTGAGGGCAGGAGACATATGTGAATGACCCCCTGATGTCTAGTGGGACCTAGCATGCAGTAGATGGGTAAGCGACTGTGTGTATGCCAGGGAAAAATCCAGACAATTCACCTCCAATGGTAGATTCAGACTCAGAAAAGTGGCAGAGGTAAAGCCATTTGTTTTATGGTCAAGGTTAGGCATGCAGTTGGATTAAAGGGTGAACTGGGGAGAGGAATTGCTACAAAAATATATCCTTCTAAAAAATAAAATAAAATGTATCTGAGGACGGCAGATGCTGAGACTAGATGGTGGCCGATAGGAGTCATAATTACTAAGGGATGCAGCAACATTGATAAACTTTACGTCAGTTTAGTTTCATTCAGTTCAGCTCAACTCAGCTCAATTCAATTTGGCAGACACTCACTGGACCACCCTGTGTCCTGGGAAATAATCTGGGTGTGTGCAGAGATGCCCCTACTCAGGTTGCTCACTACCCAGAAGGGTAGACTGGCCCAAAATCAGAGTATAGGCATGGCAGGGTTATCAATATGCAAAATGAGTGAAGAGTGCTGGGGGAAACAGAGAAGAAACCAGAGTTACTTAATTTGGCCCAGAAAGTAGCTACTGAGATGAGTAGGGTTTGCTTTGATGGGATCTATACAGTAAGAGAAGGTAAAACTGACTTGAATCAGTCAGATGTGGGTTCGAATCTTGGTCCCAGCATTTTCTAGCTGTATAACCATAGACAACAATTCTGAGACTTTATTTTCTTGTTGGTAAAGCGGGAATAATTAAAGTACCATCCTTAAATGGTAGTGTGTGGATTAAAGGAAATATTCCCATAAATCTCGTAGTATAATGTGTGCTACCATTATTTTCTGGTAAGTGGAGATAAGAAAAGAAGGCATTCAAATGCCGGGAGTGGAAGGAATACAGCCAGATTGCTCTCCTTCCAGGGAGATAATGACAGTGAGAGTTGGTATTGAATGAGTACTTTCTACGTGTGAGACATGGGTCTAAGGGCTTTGCAAGCACTGGCTTTTTTCAGCCTCACAAAGCTTAATGACGTGGACATTATTATCGTTATCATTCCCACTTAGCGGCAGAGGCCACCAAACCATATCTGAGAAACTCCATGCTTTTAGCTATGACTGTCCATGGCAGAGCCCGTCACAGGCTTGGGGATAATAGCGAGCTGGCCCAGATGTGATCCAGCTGCTGCAGCGTAGGATGGAATGCAGACTGTGACAAAAGAATCTGCCTATATTGCAAGTGTATGACATTGGCCCCCCTCAGTGAAGAAGGAGGGGGTTGGGGTAAAGGAGTCGACCTAAGTGACCTTGGAAATGAGTGAAGACTGTATGATTATGCAAGCTGGTAGCGTTTCTCGTAGGGCTATGGGTTAACGGTTTTGCAACTGAGCACGTGTACTGGGAATGAACAAGTCAGTAAAAGGATGGTGGATGGTGAGAGCCAGGTTTTCCCCTGTTGGAGTGGGAAGTTATAGATGAGCAATCTGGGAAGGCGAAAATGAATCATGTGGCACCGTACCAAAGTCTGAGACAGCAATACGATGTCTCCATTTGGCTTTAGACATAGATGGATATTGTGATAGAAATAATTACAGATAATGCATGTATACACGTGTTAAGATGCACACAGAGCTTTCCTAGATCTGTCTGCTGAGAAGGTCTGAAAACAATGACACCCCAGTCGCAACAGGCACAGCGGCCTGAGTGCAGGGCAGGAAGGAGGCCAGAAAGGAGGTCGAATGGTCAGGGGTGGAGAGGACGTTCTACACCGAGGTCTGACACGAACCCCCTCCCTCGGATCCGGGCCAAGCCGAGGTCCAGGAAATGCCATAACTAACGACGAACTGGAGCTGTCAGGGAAGAAAGGCTCAGCATAAACAAGGCGGCAATGACGTAATCCTCAAGAAGAGAAACTGGGACAAGGTGTCGTCAATGTCAAGTGGAAAGTCTAACAATGGGGAGAGGAGGGAAGTGATATCACGAGAGATGGCGGAGGCCTTTGGAATGCACTGGACTGCCACACGGGGATGTCCCCTAACGCAGAGCGGGCAGAGGGGACAATCGTATAACCCTGGGAGCACTGAGAGAGTGGTGACAGGTATGGCCTGGTAAATGGGCGGAAGAGTGATTGGCAGGCCAGGGCAGAAGTATTCCTTGAGAACTGGCTCTATCCCTTTCCTGGACATATTTCCTTAGAGGTCAACTGCCTGCAAGTTCTCCAGCTTTCCAGGCAGTGGCAGAATGGAGCAGTTACAGCAGAGACTGTACGGCCTGCAATCTGGCCCTTTACAGAAAAAGTTTGCCGAGCCCTGGTCTAGGTAATTCAGGTAGTGCAAAAGCAATCCTAGATATCACATACATGGACATGTATGGCTGTGATGGTTAAACCCTTATTAACAGAAACAGTGGCAGCTGGATTTGGCATGTGGGCTGTGGTTTGCTGACCCTGACCTACAGCGCAAGCTTCATTGCACAGAAGCACACAGAAATTTCCAGCCACCCAGAGCCGGGCATCGTGGTCCTCCAGTATGGAGCCGTGTGCACAGTCAGCACTCCATACATTCTTGGCAGACAGGCACTGGTTGGCTCTCTGGGGTCTCGTCAGTTCAAGGAGAACCAACAACAACATTCCAAAGTGACAGGGAGAGGCCTCGGAGCAGAGAAAACCTCTCTGAAGACCCGGCCCTGCCACCCAGTCGAAAACGCCCACTTGTCCTGAGAGCCACAGCTCTCGTGCCCCAGCCGCCCCCACCCCGGGGTGAACGTGTACTACTTTTTCTGTCACTTGTTCCTTTTCCCTGAATCATAGCGCCTCCATTTCCACTGGGGAATGACCCTGCCCATCCTGCATGCCATCTTGGTGGGACTCTGCTGACTGGTTTCCTGCCTTTTTCTAACCAAACGCCTGTGACCAAAGCTGGACGAATTCACACTGTTTCTGTGAAATCATAAACTTGAGTTAATTCCTGAAAATGATTGGGGCAGATTCACTTCCCGATCGAAGTGGCATGAAGATTGTCCATTGCTTCTGGCTATGATCCCTGGGACTGCCCTGGATCCTAATATTTCTGATATTGATAATTTAGTGGTTTTGTTTGTTTGTTTGTTTGTTTAAGTTTCTGATCAACCATAGTTTTCTAATAAATTCCCTTTGACAAGCTCCATCCAATGAATCAGATGTGGTTTCTGTTGTGGCCAGAGAAATATGATACAATCTCCTAACTGGTCTTATTGGTTCCGGAGAAACCCCTTTTGCAGCCCATGGCCCCAGAGCCATCTTTTATTAAGACAAGTCAGATCATGTGACTTTTCTGCTCAGAAGAGAATGGAAGACAATCCAAAACCTTCAGCTAGGCATTCAAAACCCTCCTTCATTTGTCCTCAAGTTTCTCCTTCAGTCTTGTCTCTTATAACATACATCCTGTATATACTTGAAGTTCCCCCCCAAACATGCCAGGTGTCTTTCTTTCTTTTTTATTTTTTAAATTTGTTTTTAAATTTTATAATAGTTTCAGGTGTTTGTATCATTTACAGAGTGATCCCCCGACTACTCTAGTTCTGACCTGGCACTACCCACGGCCATTACGACCCTGTTGACTATATTCCCTGCGCTGTGCTCCACGTCCCCATGCCTGCTTTGTGACTACCAATTTGTACTTCTTAATCCCTTCAGCTTTTTGACCAAACCCCAAACCCCTTACAAGGCATCTTTCTCCCCCTGGGGAGACAGCCCCCATTTAGGCAGACAGATTTCCGCCCTGGGAGAAGCCGTGATGGAGCATCAGCCCTCAGCGGTACAGACCAGAGACAGAAACGGGGAACAGTGACACGCCGATGGGGTCTCTGCCCAGGGTGGGGGAGACACGGCTGGACATGCATCTCTGATCTCCCCTCTTCCCACCCCTTCCCCCAGCTCCCAGCTCCCAGCCGCCACCCAGGGACTCACATGTAAGCCTTGTAGTTGGATCCAATTTTCTGGATGCGGATGTCATACTTGGAGTCGATGAAGGCCTCAGTGGTGGCGTAGGTTTTGGCCATTGCTACCATGCTGGTGACGTCCTGGTAGTCATGCTGGTTTTCTACTTTGATCTGTGTGTGGGTGGGGGAATGAAAGGGTGAGTGCCACCTGCCCAGTGTTCACTGAGCACCTGCCCAATGCCAGGACCCCGCGCCCCATACAGAGTGACTTTGAGAAGGTCATCTGCGAGCAAGGGGTACAGACGTAGGAAACAAGTCTCTCCATTGAAGAGGAATTTTCCACTCAAATGGCTAACCCTGTAATCAACTCTCTGTTCTGCTTCTGTGGACATGCTTGCCGTACAGGCCGAAGGGCAGGGTGACCTCGACATCCACTGAAGACTCACCCTGCCCATTGCTTATTCTGTCTAGATAACAGATGTACCCACTTTCCCTAAATTCCTGTCTGAGAATCTCATGCTCTGTAACCACCTGAGGATGAATTAACCAGTGATCTCATGCCAGCTGTAACTGCACGGATAAGCCCTACAAAGGCAAGGCTACCCCTGAGCTTGAGGCCCAGACCTTCAGAGCACTAGCTCTTCTGGGACCACCGGTGTAATAAATCTGAGTTCTCCAACTCTCCGAGTGCTGCTTGGTTTCTCGCCGGTCTGATTTTTCTGTAACACCACCACATATCCCTAGAAGAGGAAGGGGGCTTGAGGAGTCAGGGAGTCTTGGTAGAAGAGGCAAGCTCCGAGCAGGGTTTGGAAGAATGAGTGTGATTTTCAGAAGGACTGCGCAGCAGGGCGATCTCTGGAGATGGCTGCGGAAGGGCAGAGCGGAGTCGGGGGGGCTGCCTGGGGTGAGGGATGGGCAGTTGGTTAAGATTGGCCAATGAGGCTGGAAGGTGGGGGACCGCTGAAGGGGCTCACTAGGAACAGACCATAGATGGCCTCAGGAGCTTGAATTTTAGCCCAAAGTCTCTGGAAAGCCACTGGAAAAAAAAGAGGAGTTTAAACTAAAAAGTAGCCTTATCTGGGTTTAGAAAAATCACCTGTGTGACCGTAAAGAGTTGAATGAATATGGGATAAAGAGAGAGACCAGTAAGATAGAAGGGAGTGTGTACATGTGTATGGCGTGTATGTGTAGGGCATGTGCATATGGTTGCATGTGTGTGAAGTTTGTGAAAGATGCGTGTGTAGTTTAGTGTATGTATGTGGTATGTTTGTATGTGTTTGATACACGTTGTGTGTTGTATCTATGGTATGTCATATGTGGTGCTTGTGTATGCAGTGTGTGTGTGTGTGTGTGTGTGTGTGTGTGTGTGTGTGTGTGTGCATGCGCATGCTGGACATGGCTAGCTCTGCTAGGCCAAAGGCTTGGTGGAGAAACTCACACTGTTTACTGGGCTGGGCCAGGAACACAGGAAAGTGCCCTGGGGTCAGGAAGGGGTCCCAGGAGAGCATCCAAAGCCAAGTGCAGGGGGTGAGGCCAAGGTTCTGTGATAGTGATCTCAATATGTAAAGGAGGCTGACTCCTAGCATCTGTGGGCCACTTGGTGGGCTGTCCCCACCTCTGTCACCATCACTCAGGCAGCAGAAGGGTTCTGATGCTGGCCAGAGGCTGGCAGAGCCCAGATCCCCTGGAGGGGCCAGGCGGGAGATGGCAGCCTGTGTGGGAGGCTGTCCTGTCCCCACAACCTCTCCTTCTGGTCCTTTCCTGCCTCTCCTCGAGACTCGGCATTGCCCTGACAACTCCGTCCCTTCAGGATAATGTCTATCCACACCTGTCGCACTCTCTGTACTTACAAAGCATCTTCATAGCTCTCCTGTGGGACCAAAACAGGCCTGTGAGGCAGGCAGGGTGGGCATTATTATGGCTGTTTAACTGATTTCTTGTCTTGTCCAAAGCCATATAACATCTAAGTGCAGAGCTGGGAATGAAACTCAAAGCACTCCAAAAGCACAGCTGTTCTTTGAACCCTCTCAGGGTGTGGCTGCTGTTCTATCCTGACGGATTGTAAACAATGACAGAGAGAAAGCTTTGCAAACCTCTCATCTCGCCTCTCTGACAGTCAGCCCCTCACATGACTCCGAGTCTTGCTTTGCAGAGAAAATAAAGGTGATCAGGCAAGAGTTCCCTATTTCCCATTCTTTTCCAGGCTCATCAGCTTTCCCACTTCTTCCAGTGGTGGTGGCAGTGTGCTCTTCCCACTTATGGCTGAACCAACCCATTGTTCTAGGTCTTCTAAGTCTGACTACTTGCTGACCCCTCCTCCTTCAGTAACGGGTACTCTAAGTTTTATCTGGGCATCTGGTCTCTCAGCTAAAGATTACTTTGTTTTAGTCTCCCTCACAGGTAGATGTAGCCAAGTATCTAAGTCTAGTCAATGAAAATATGAGTAGACATGATGAGAGCAACCTCTGGGTGGCACCTTTAGAACAAAGGAACTCTTCCTTTTCCTTTCTTCTACTTGGCTGAGATGTGGACCTGATGGTGGGAGCTGGAGCAGCCATCTTGGACCACAGGAAGGAAGCTGAATGGTGAGGATGGCTGAGTAACAAGGTGGAAAGAACCCGGACTCCCAGTGTAGTCTCCAATCCGCCCTTGACTGTGCATGCTCAGACTCTTACGTGAGAGACAAGTAAACCTTAATCTGGTTTAAGCCACCATTATTTTGGTCTTTCGTAAAGCAGCCAAGCTACATTTCTGTTGTGAATTTTCAGGAAAAGGGAGAATGGGAGTGACTGCTAATGGGTATGGGGTGATGATAACGCCTTGGAATTCTAGAGTGCTGATGGTTCCATCTTGTGAATATACTAAAAACCCACTAAATTGCACACTTGACAAAGGCAGATTTTATAGTATGAAAATTAGATTTCATCTTTAAAAAAATGAAGAAATATCTGATGGTGTTTAAAAGAAAGTGTGAAGAGTCTGTAATACAACATGGACCATCACTGAATAATGGATAAAGTTGGGTGACTGGTACATAAGGATATAGTTTACTATTTTTTCTTCTATTGTATATATTTGAAAATTTTTACCATACTAAAAGATAAAAAAAAAAAAAAACAACCAAAGAAACCAAACAAACAAAAAAGCAGGACTAGAAAGACAAAAAAGGCAAGGACATAAAATTGTGTTTCGAGGTTAAAAGTGAACATGGTTACGTCTGGCTAGGCATGTGATCGCTTTTATGTGTCCGTTACAGGAAAGGAGACTGGCCAGTAACACAATTCAGTCTTCCTAAGAGGAAAAGCCACCAAGTGCCTAAGAGAACTACAACCATTCTTGGCATTAACGTCAGCATTATGTTCTCTGGAGGACACTGAGGTGTGTAGCAAATATCAACTGCGCTCTCTGATGGGTGGATGTTCCTTGTGATGTCCCTTAATGTGGCTTGTGTACTCATTCCATTGTCCTAAAGCATAATTTGAAGAAAGCAGTGTGCACATGGCCAACAAAATGTAATCCAATGATAGCTTTGATCCATTTTTTATAGATTATTTTTAATTTGATATATATATATATATGTATATATATATATATAACAAAAAGGTCAAAGATAAAAAAAAGAAGTTTGAGATAAAATAGTTATCTCTCTTACACTAAAGCCAAAGTCCCTTGGTGATAAGATTTTTTTTTGTACTCTTCTGGAAATATTCTATGACTATAATAATGTAAGAAGATGTAAGAAGGGTAGCCTCCTGTCTGAGATATTTAATTTTATGTGTCCACCTGGCTTAGCCACGATGCTCAGATATTTGGTTAAACATTTTTCTGGATGTTAAATTGATAGACTTCGAAAGTAAAGCAGGTTCCCCTCCATAATCTGAGGGCCTCATCCAATTGGTTGAAGGATTGAATGGAACAAAAGGCTGACCTCTCCTGAACAGGAGAGAATTCTGCAGGAAACAGCTTTTAGGCTTGACCTGAAGCCTTGGCTCCTGCCTGAGTCTTCAGCCTGCCGGCCTACTCTGCCGATTGCAGACTTGCCGGCCACCCGTAATCTTGTGAACCGATTCCTTAAAACAAACCTCTTTCTCTCTATTTATACATTTTGTATTGTTTCTCTTCCTCTGAACAACCTTGACGAATGCACTGTCTTAGAGCCGAATCAAGAAGACAAAGATGCCACCTCCCGAAGTGAGCTGTGACAGAGGCCACGATGGCCAAGAATGAATGGATTTGCTCACTTTGATATGACAAGGTTGAGTTGCTGGAGATTAAAGATTTTGAGATGATGTTTTCTTTGGAAAAAGTTGTGGCAACCTGTTACATCTCTTGGTATGTCTGGTAAGAGCTTCAGTGGGACACTCAACAAGATTGACAGATGTTTGAGTTGTGAGGTGGGGCTGGTGCACTGGTGCCAAAGCCCTCCCAGTCCACTTGCAGCTGAGCATCCCGCCTTTGGGTTATCCAGGCTAAGAATGTGAGTGCTTCTTGTGGACCACAGATGGGCTGTGAGGGCGAGGGGCAAGCCCGGAGCCATTTAGAATCCTGTGTGGAGGGAGCAGCGGCTGAAGGAGAGATGCTGCTACCTCCAGTGCCACGACCCTGGTCCAGGTCACCATCATCCCTCATTTGGACCACTGCAACCATCTCCTTTGAAAATTCCTTTTGCCTAAGCCAAACCTCAAACCGATTTCCTCAGAATCTCTGGGCGTGGGCCAAGGGATCAGTATTTTTGGAAGATCCCCCAGCAGTGGTGTGCAACCCAGGTTGGAAAGCACAACCCTGTATCAGCTGGTTCCTGGTCCATCATCTCTCTCTTACGCTTGGCCAAACCTGTACTCCCTCTTCCTTCCGCTTGGAATGATTTTCTTGAATACCTTCCCATGGCTGGTTTCTTCAGGTCTCAACCCAGATGACCCCTCACTGGAGGTTTTTCTAACTATCTGATGTGAAGCAGCTACTCTTCCCTGCTGACACTGGGAAGTCTTTACTGAATTACCCTGGTTTATTATTATTACTTTTTTTGTTACCACCTTTGACTATCTGAAATTACTTATCTGCTAATGTAAGCCAAAGAGGCCAGGACCTCCTGTGTCTGCTAGAGAGACAATATAAGAGTGTGTAAGAATGTGAGCTCAAATCCCGGCTCCATCATGTACTAGCTGTGTGACCTTGGGGAAGTTACTTAGCCTCTCTGTGTCTCACTTTTCTTCTCAGCAAAATGTGGATGACTTGCTGGATTATTGTTGAACATTGGATTGTCATTGAGCCTTAAATGAGATACTCCATGTAAATGGTTTAGAGAATGCTTGACTCAACGCAAGCATTTGATAAAAAGTAACTGTTATTATTATCATTCCTTCTTATACCCTTAACACCCAGCATGGTGGTTGGTGCATGTACAATGCTCAATAAATATTTGTTGAAAGAATGAATGATGGGGCCAGTCATGGCAATAGCTTGGTGAAGAGAGTCTAGGCAGAGGGAAAAGGAGGTGCAATAGCCCTGGGCTGATGCTGACTGTTGAAAAGAGACTCACGAACATTAACAGAAAATGGAGCCTTAACATCTTACGGGAGTTGAGAGCTAACAGGAATTCACGCTCCGAGAGAGGCAGTCCTACTTCCTCTACAGGTGGACACAGGAGATGGGGCCGAGATCCTTCCCAGAAAATGGTCTGGAATGAATCCCGGTACAGAGGCACACGGGCGACTGAGTGAAGTCCACTCCCTTGTTTCGATAGCCTAGAAAACATTGCAGGCGAGTGTGGCCAGCGGCTCACCCCAGCCATGTCCATCTTCATCGAGTTCCCACAGAAGGCCCAGTTTGGAGCGTGCTCCTTCCTGGTGGGATGGCCCAGACAGAGTTGTTTTTTTCAAACAAAGATAACTACATGAGGCCATTTATTGAACCTGGTTATTTATGAGTAAGCGAAAAGCTGGGAGGATATCTACCAAAAATAATAACCATAGCTTTAGGACGCTTGCTCTGCGGTCTCTCTTTCTGGCAAGAAGTAGCTGGCGGGCCAGCTGGACACTCGGGTCACTCCTAGTTCGAGATAATAAAACCATAACCTTGGCACACAGAAGGATGCTTGTTTTTCTGTTTTTATAACTGCAAGATGTGCATCCAGCTTATTCCAAAGTGGTGTCTGCTCATTAAGAAACTAGTTAGATGGACTGAAGAGGCACAGGCTACATCTCTGTTTTACCTCCCAGTAAGTTTTTACCAGTCTGGCAGCTCCTAGATGCTCAGGGCTGTTGAGTTCAGAATCAAGTCCTGAGCTCAGCGTCTAAAGCTTAAAACAAGTACATGGGTGTTGCAAATCAGGCAGAAGTTCTCAGACTTCCTGGGTTCATGGCTCCCATCTCATTGCTATTTCGTGGCATTCCTAGGTCAAAAGAAATGCCAAGCACTTTCATTTACTAAGTAGTTTGAGCTCGAAAGCTTAAAAAGTCCTTATGTTCTAAAAACTTGTTAACCGAGAAAATACACAAATATTTTTATTTCATTTTAAGCAATGACAATTTATTGCTAGTGGGACGTGTGTGCTTGCTGGGCACTGCACAAATTCTCAAACCGTGGGCTCAGATCAGAAAATGATTTTTCTATGGTACTTCCTTTTTAGCACCATCACCGCCAAAAACCCAGCTTTGCAAAGATACACCATTGAAAGGAAAAATGTTGTTATCTAATGTTGAAACTGCTTGTGATTTGGCTAGTGATTTGCATGGTGTCTGACAGGTGTTGAGAATTGCTGTTTCCCTCTAAAATGTAAAATATACTGTGTTGCCTCAGGGCATCTGGATGCAGGGTTTGGGAACCAGGGTCCTAATATTATTATTTTTGGCATTCTCTTTTAGCAGTAAATAATGAAATATCTGGGCAATGTCCCTGGAGGAAAGCCTGCCTCATCCTCATTGAAAAAGTAGGCCTGAGAAACCCATGAAGGCACAGAATCCAAAAGCCAGTCTGTACCTCAAACCAGTCCATACTTTAGGAAAATAACAATGATATTAATATATAAACTCTATTTGAGATTGATTCACCGGGATCACGTTCTTAGCACAAAGGTGGGTTAGCGAGAGTCAGCTCACTATTTAGAATAGTTCTTAAGTGTATCTGAAATAAATTAAAATAAAATAAAATGATAAAATAAAATAAAATAAAATAAGGAAAAATAAAATGTTGTTCAAATTTTGCATTAAACAGATGATGAAGGCACAGTCCCTCTCATGGAGGCACTCACAGTCCACAGAGAGACAACTCAGGAGAGGGTGATGAGGTGATGATGCTAACTGGGAGGCTAGTGCAGCATGCCGTGGGCGTGAAGCTGAGGACCCCCATCAACCTGCAGTGTGTGGGGCAGGGACAGTTAGTTCTCCAGATGAGGTGATGGATCCCACCCTATTCTTTTTGTAACGATTATGGAGAAGAGGATGACTTTAAGTCCAAAGTATCTCTCTCCCCTTTTAAATTCCAAAAGAACAATTCTCCGTGAGTGAAAATGTCCCAATATTTTTACCCTCATTCTTTCAAGATAGCCTACCATTTTTTTTTTTTTTAATGAGCCCTAACTACGTGCCAGGAAGTATATCGCACAGTTTACATATATGATCTCATTGCAACAACCCTCAGGGCTTCCAGCCATGGTGTATCCGCATAAGCCCTGTCTTTGTAAACAACCATAAAAATGGACAAAACTGGACAAAATTTACGAGGTGACTATTTTGAGGCCGTGGAAGCAGACAGTGCAAGGCTGCGATCCTCGAGAGGAGGGGAATTCAGGAGGTGAGCTCAGGGTCGCCTGGCTGGTGCCTCTTGTCACGCCACTCTCTCCTGGCCTGGAACACTGCACATCCTGGTCTCCTGGCCCTTCCCAAACAGCCCCAGCTCCTTCCTGCCTTTGGGCTTTGGTATGTGCTGTTCTCTCTCTCTCTCTGGAAGGTTCTTCCCTTTTGATGCTCACATGGGAGCTCGTTCTCATTCTTCGTGTCTTTGCTTAAATGTCACCACCTCAGAGGTTTCCTCTGAATGCGTCACCATGTTTTTTTTCTCCTTTAACAACCTGTTCTGTTAGTTTATTATTGCATATTTACTTGCTCACTCATACACTGTCTGCCTCTCTCTTGATTTCTATACCCAGTGCCTAGCACAGCAAGTAGCACACAGTAGGTGCTCAATAAAGAGCTGTTGAATTAACAAAGGAAGAAAGAATGAATTAGATTGGCCCTTTCCCTTCCTAGGGAGGTGGGGGAATGGGGAGTTGGGAGGAAGATGGGGAAAGAATTTCTCCTTTCCTTTCACGAAAGTTACTGGAACTCAGAGACCTTACAGGGCAGATCTGAGACTTCATAAAGGATTTGGGACTTGAAAACAGCATAGGTCCACTCAGTTAAACCTCCCAATAACCTTGAGAGGCAGACTTTGACCTCTTTCTTTCACAGCCAAGGCTCAGAGAAATAAGGGACTTGTCCAAGGTCGCCCAGCTCGTAAGCAGAGAGATGTGTACTAGTGTCCAGACCTGGTGGGTTAGAACCCCGTGATCTGTTCATGACAGGGCCCTGCTTTGAAAGCAAAGGATCGAGGCAACTTTTCTCTTTTCGTGTCTTTCTTTCCTCTTTCCCGCCTTCTTTCTTTCTTCATTTATCTTCGTCTGGCTCTTTTGCGAGCTCCTGTTGACAAATGGACTTGACTTTGCTAGCAAAGTGCAGTTCCTGAGAGCACAATCAGGCAGGTGTGCAGTCTCTTCCTGGAAGGACCCAGGGAGGGCAAGCTCTACCAGCCAAACTCCACGGCCAAGGTATCCCCCAGCTGAAACCATGGCCCTGGTGAGTCACTCCCAGGGCCCCTTGGCCAAGGCAGCCTGTGCCAGGGGTCCCTGGCATGGCTGAGGCTCAGGGCTGACTCACAGGGCAGGCTGCCACCACCTGAATCACCTGCTCCACCTCGGGCTGGAAAGAAGAGGCTGGGGTGGTGCACTGGGCTCAGACTATGTGACTCATCCTTTGAATAAATAATGATGATGATTGTCATAACAACAATGATGGACAATGACGGCTACCTTTAATGGGTGCTTTTAATGTGCGAGGCGCTATTCTAACAGCTATATATTAATCCACTTAATCTTCATAACAATCCTAGGGAGTAAGTACTATTATTTCCCCATTTCACACATGAAAAAACTGTGGCCCAGCAAGGTTATATAATTGGCTATGGGACTCAGAGCTGGCATATGGAAGTGCTGAGATTATAACCAAGGTCTGTCTTACTCCAAAGCCTGGCCATTCATTCAATAAATATTTGTTGGGCCCCTACTATAAGCCAGGCACTGTTGTAGAAACCATGGATACAGTGATAGAATTGGGTGAGAAGTCAGTTAACAAGTGACTACAATGACATATTAGGTGAAGATGAGTGTTATGGGGAAATTAAATTAGACTAAGGTAGGTGGGGCTTACAGGGGTTCGGGTGGGGGCGTTATTTCATATAGAGTTTGCAGGAGTCCTCCCTAGTAAGAGGGCATTGAGCAGAGACTGGAAGGAAGTAAAGGAATGAGCCACAGGCCCACCCCAGGCAGAGAAGAGCAAGTGCCCAGACCTGAGGGTGACCTGAGATGGCAGGGTGGACCTGTGGAGGCAGCAGAGTGGACCACGGCCAGAGTGGTAGGTGCAGGTCAGAGCAGTGGACCGACAAGTCACACAGGGTCTCAAAGCCAGTGCCACAAGTGATGTGGGGAGCTAGGGAGGGTTTGGGGCAGGGTAACGGCATGATCTGACTTGTGGTTTACAAGGGTCACTTTGCAGTGAAAAGATGAAAGCAAAAGCTAAAAAAGCAGGGAGACCCATTGGAAGGTTAGTTTAATAACAGGTAAGAGATAACCACGGGCGTGAACCAGGGCGGTAGATTCTAGAAATATTTGGAAGGTAGAGCCGAAAAGATTTGCCGATGGGTAGGATGTGGGTGTGAGGAACATGCAGGAGTAAAGAATAACTTCAGGGTTTGGTTAAAGCAATCGGAAGAATGGGTCTTCTCCCTGTCCCCTCTGTCACCTCCCCAAATGGGAAAGGTTGTGGCGAGAGCAGGTTTGTCTACTATCAGAGGTCCCGGTGGACATTTGGTCATACGAGTTCAGAAGAGAGAGGATTTAAATGATAGATGATGCCACAAGCCATGGAACTGAATGAAATTGCCTATGGAGGGAGATAAGATAGGGGAGGGATCAGAGGGAACCAGCAAAGTGGGGTGCAGCCAGGGAGGTAGGAGGAGAACCCAGTGAGGCTGACACTGTTTGCTTGGAAAGCCAAGTGGAGCTTGGTGTCCCCGGAACAGTCGACTTTGTCCAGGAGAACAAGTCTGGGGCAGGGGCCACAGGACTGCGCGTCATCTCTCTCCCCATCCTTCGGGTGAACGTGGGCCCTTCCTGCCTATCCTCTCTCCCTCTCCCCTCCCTTCTTGTCTTCTTGCCTGACTTCCCGCAACGCAGAGTCACACCTTCTCCCATGCCCGGCTTGCGCTTCCTCCATGCCGGGCGCCATGTTAGGCACAGGGGCAAATATGGTTGAGGAAATGGGCAGATTGAAGCCAACTACCTGGCATCGAAGAAGATAAGAATGGTAGCAAAAGTGTCCTGGGAGCTTAGAGGCTGGGGCGGAACTCCGCATGCTGGTGAGGTTTATGAAGTGCCATCACGTTCACTCCCCTCACGTGGTCCCTGAGGAGAAGCTGTGGGTAGTGGGAGCAGTGTGACACAGGATGGTGTCACGTCTCCCTGGACTCGGTCCTGGGTTCCCAGCAGAGACAGGCGAGGACAAGACAGAGCTTCAAAGACGGCTGCTGTCTTCTCAGTGGCTGCTGTCGTGTGCCACCTGGATCCCCACCCCCTTAAGGACAGAGACATTGGTTCCCCCACCGTCTGGAGTTGTGGCTGCTGACGGCTCAAAGCTGAGTTCCCCTCCAGGAACTGCCTTCAGCGAAGGGAAGCTGCCTTGCCGAAGCTGACGCCACGTTCTTAGAGCAGCCCAGCGGCAGTGACGAATTGGTGCAGGAGTTCAACGGCCTGGCCCCCTTGCCATGATTTGAGACAATTCAGAAGGGCTGTCTCAGCTCTAGAGAGCTCCATGCAGGGTCATCAAAGGTCCCCATTGTAACTGCCTTGTGGTTCAACTTCTCCCTCTGCCTCATCCTGTTCTCCTCACTCCCCAAGGTAGTGTCCTCAAGGGTAGACCCCAATAAACATTCTGTAGCAAGTCTATGCACCCCAGAGTCTCTGCAACATCCATCCCCCCTTCCTCCATCCTAACAGAACCCCAGCTTTGTTTAGGTATCTACCCACCTCCACCAAGCCACGGGCTTCGGGGGAACAGATGCTACCCCCAACACGAGAGGTGGACCCTGATGATCACCAGCCAATTAGAACACAACGCTCCTCTCCAGTGGCCTGGGGATGGGTGTGTGAGTGAGCTGGCCCAGTCAGAAAGAAAGGATCAGCATACTCCACAGTGGATGTAAAGAGAGAAGCACGAGGCATTTTACCCAGAAGGCCCCTGGCAGCCAGCACAGGACAGAGGAGGCTGCCCAAGAATGAAGCTGAGCCTGAGGTCGGCCAGCAGAGAGACAGGACAAGTCTAGGATCTCGGTGGCGTCACTGAGATGCTAATCCCCAAGGCTTCAGAGTGTTTAAACCAGTTTGAGGTGGAATTTTCCGTTACTTGCAGCCAAAATAATCCTGATACCGGGTCAATGCATTCACTGGCTACCGGCTGCCCAAACCTGCTTTGCTGGCCCGTGGGTGTGTCTGCAGAGAGCTATTTTTGCTGAGGCTCCTGCCTGAGGCAGAATTTTTTACTCCGAGGGCCTTGGGGGCCCTGAGTCCTCTTCTTCAGCAGTGGAATACCTTTAGGTGGGGAGAAAGCTATTAGGGGAAATCCCCGATTTCCAAACTTTCACAGTTTTCTTCTCCGTGGAGGGAGCGACACCCCTGACCTGTCACTCACTCCTCCTCAGAGGGAGGGACATTTTTGGATTGGAGAGTCTGGAGGAACAATGGGGCCAGCGTAGCAGGCCAGCCCATTCTCTTCCCCCGTTCCTCTTCGGGAGCTGTCTTTCTCACAAGCAGCATGTAGTCTATTCTGCTTTTCCAGACTGTACGTTTTCAGCTCAGACCCCGAGGGGCGGGGGGAAGCCCGAGGCAACCCGAAGCTGCCTGTTTGATGGCAACGTCCGTCTCATTCTGGGGTTCAGTACTGAGCAGCCCAGTTGCTTGCACATCGAAGCCACATTCTTTAAGATCTTTATTTGTACTAAGGTGATGCATTTGATTTTTCAAAGTCCTCACTCTTGCTACATACACCCCAGCATGCGCCTGCAACATGGCTGACTGGTTGGAAAGGCACGTTGTAGGAGCAAAGTCCAGCATGAGGCGGGTGGGGGGGTGACCTTTAATGCGTCTCCCAATCCAAGACCCAGTGGTCCTCCTGTCTAGCAAAGGGACCTGCCCCAGTTCTGTCAAAGAAATGTTCTTGTCCCCTAACACTTAATTCCAAAAGGCATTTATACAGTGGTTCCTCACTACAGGACTTGCTCAGTGAACAGCAAAGAGTGCCATTCCCGGTGGTTTTACGGAAGTTGCTGAAACGCCCCCTGGCCCAAGTGGAAGCTCCCTCCAGAACCTCTCCCACCTTTCTTGAACGACCCCCTGGCTTTGTGGGGTGAGGAGATGTCAGCAGGCTCCGTGCAGAGCTCCGTAAGGTTTGCTTTTTCTTGGCCCAGAGCAATGCTGAGTAAGTCTCCCCTTTGGGGTCATCTCGGTTGGCTTAGAGGGACATTACTCACCGTGAAATGATCACCCCCCCTGAGTGACAGGCCCTGACAGGGAGCCACCTCCCCTGGGTCTCTGCCTGGCAGTCCTCTCTGTCTGGGCTTTCACGGACTGTGCCCCAACCCTGGACTTGACCTGGTCGGCCTCCCTGTCAGCACTTCTCCGCTAAGCTGCCCCACCCTACTCTCCTTTCTGCCCAACGGGAGGATAAAGCAAGCCCTGGTGCCTCCGAGGCGGGATCGGATCCAGATCATTTGTAATGAAAACACACCAAACCGAGCAAACAAAGCAGATGCTCTCTCAGCCCTGCTTATTATTCCGACCTCGGCTTTGGACATTTCATGGCTTCGGGACATGTCTGCAGGCAAGCTGCCCAAGGTCCTTACTTCCCATTGTCTGGGGGGTGTGGGGTGGGTGGGGGGCATCGGCCTGGCCTTTCGGCAAGGACACATGACCAACCCAAGATGGGAAAAAGAACACTGAGAGCCAGGAGGCCCAGACTCCATTTCCGGCTGGGTAGGGACCTCACTGGGTGACCTTGGGCAACTAAGGTCTTGAACTCTCCCTGACCTCTTGGCTTCAAAAATTAACCAGGTTCTCTTAGGTTACAGAAGCAAATCGAGGGCAGCATTATTCGCAATAGCCGAGGTTTGGAAATAACCTGTGCCCGTCAATGGAGGAAGGGTTAAAGAAGATGAGGCATATATAGGTAGTATTCAGCTGTAAGAAAGAAGCACACCCTGCCATGTGTGACAACATGGATGGACCTCGAGAGCATTATGCTACGTGAAATAAGCCAGACAGAGAAAGACACATACTGTATGATCTCACATGTGGAATCTAAAAAAGCCGTATTCATAGAAACAGAGTAGAATGGTGGTTGCCAGGGTCTGGCGGGCGAGCGGATGGGGGAGACGTTAAAGATTACAAATACGCAACTAGAAATTGTGTGAGTCCTGCAGATCTAGTCACAGGATAGTGATTCTAGTCGGCAATACTGTGTACTTCCAAGTCGCTAAGAGAGTAGCACTTGAACATTCTCATCACAAAAAAGAAATGACAGTTGTTTGATGTGATGGGGGCTTTAGCTATGCTACAGTGTGATCATATTGCAGGACATAAATGTATCAAATGAACACGTTTTGCACTTTAAACTTACACATGGTCATATGTTAATCACGTTTCCATTAAAAAAAGTAAGTCAAAGCTACAAGTGTGGTCTCTGAAGGCAGACCACCTGGCTTTAAACTCCGGCTCACCAAAGCCAAGGGGTTTGACTCTATCTCTTCATCTTCCAGCTCCCTCAACTTAGTTCCAACTCAGGGGCACTATAGTAAGACAGGAAGGAAGTTAACCTATGTCCTGTCCTCTCAATAAATCCATCATCACCATCATTATTCCTAAGACGCCATGGTCTGTAAGGGAAGCAGGCACGTCTACAGAGAGTGCACTGGTGGGTTGCAGCTGGGGTGGCCGATTTCTGCTTAGGCACAGTGTGGGCCCAAAGTCGGGGGTAGGGGTCGCTTCCACAGAAAGGGTCAGGGAGTTCAGGAAACTCTTGAACTTGAGCTGAGTCTGGTGTTGATGGAGCTGACACGAATGTGGGCACACTCATGGAAGGTAAAATGGGGAGGAGGGCAAGGGAGAGAAGCATGGAGCAGCCTGGCATGGTTGGGGATTGGAGAGGGGGTGGTCGGGTGTTGGCAGAGCACTGGGTGTGAGGAGGCCTGCACCGAGAGAGAGGCTCCTGGAGGATTTGGTGGATCCTGGTGGGTTCTGCAGGCATTCCCCACTGAGCAGCCAGAACGGAAAATGAATGGGAGGGGCCAGTCAGGAGGCCCCTGGGGATCATTTGGGCAGTAATTGCTGCAGCGTAGAACAGAAGTGATGCAGAGCTGACCTGAGGCAGTGGGAAGGAAAAGGCAGGAAAATGCAAGCAATGCTCGTGGTGAATGTGAGCGGCTGAGCGGGAGCCAAACGATAGAACCGTTTACAGAGTGCTTAGCACATGGCAGCCATTGCTGGGAGTCCTTGACTTGGGGGCTCCTGCCATGTCCCAGATGAGGAAAATGAGGCCCAGGGAGGGCAGAGTAATGGTAAGGTTGCACAGCTGGTGAGCATAGGAGGAGGATGCCTATCTATTGGTCCGGTTTCAGAGGTCCCAGCTGTAACTACCGTGTACGCTTCTCTCTCTATAAGAACGACTGACTTAGGCAAGTGCCATCCATCTGCCAGGCATCATTCTGTGTACCTTGCCCGAGGTTGCACAGCTGGTGAGTGGCTGAGCTGTGATTCAAACCCTGGACCACTCTCCTTATAACTGTGCTGAATGGCTTTGAATGTGGTGATACCAGTGACACCACAGGGGTGGACGTGATTGTCTAAGGCATCGCTGTCCCTAGAGCCACATGTGTCATTCTACATTTTCTAGGAGCCACATTAAAAAAGGAAAAAGAAACAGGTGACATTTTATTTAACTCCATATATAAATTTTAAATATCATTTCCATGTGTGATCTTTGCACAAATTATGACTGAAATATGGTGTGTTCTCTTTCTTTGTACTCTAAGTCTTTGAAACGGGATGGGTAGTTTATACTCACATCCTGTCTCCATTGAGCCACAACATCAGGGCCTCAGCAGGGCCTTGTGGCTAGTGGCCACCAAACTGGCCAGGACCGCCTGGAGGAATCTACGTATAGGGAGAAGGAGAGAGGACAGAACCCCAGGGCACATGGACAAAGGGCGGAAGAGAGGCATGCAAAGGGGGCAAAGGACTTCTGGTGGGAGAGGAAGGAGGAGATGTGGGTGGCAGTGGTGTTCCGGAAGGCAAGGCAGAACTGCATGGCAGGAGACAGGTCAACAGTGACAAACAGCCAAGTAAACCAAGCGGCTAGAGACCTTATCAGGTTTGTCCATCCAGAGAGCATGAACGATCTTTGCCAGATAAAGTTATGGGCAGTTGTGGGAGCCGATTTAGGGAGCTGGAGAGTGAGTGGAGACAGCAACTACAAGCTCTCCTTTCAAGAGACTTGGCTGAAAAAATAGGGTAGGGAGGCACCAGGCCCGGTGAAGATGTAGTTATCCTTTTTCAAGTCTGACGGAGACTTGGATCATGCTTCCTGTTGACGAGACGCCATTTGGAAAGTAGCATCGAGAGAACTAGGGTGAGAAGAAATGGACAGGTAGCCAAGTGCCAGAGGACATGGGCGGAGATGAGAGCAAAGCTAAGAGGTAAAAACGAACTCTGAACTGGAGGAAAGACGCCCCCGAGACAGGGACGAGGGTGTGAGGCGGGGCAGAGACACAGGAAGAAGTCTGCGTGTGAGTGCAGAAGACGAGATGTCTGTCAGCGTCACGACTCCTGTGACAGGGACTCTGTCCTTGTATTCGGGGAGGAATGTGGGGCTTGAAGGGAGCAGTGAAGTTCTAGAAACACTTCCATGGGGATGGAAAAGGCAGCTGATTAGGGAGATGCTTTGTGAAGGAGATCCACTGGGGCTCCGCCGAGGCTGCCGACAACACGTTTGTAGTTGAAGCATCGGATCAGCGGTGGGATTGTTCTCCAGTGCTGCCCAGGATGCTAAGGATGCACTGAAGTTCAACATCCCACAGGTGGAGCTGACACGACCTCCTGTGTCGCCAGGGGAGAGGGCGGCTGCTCCGGTCTGTGGGTACGGATCTTGAAGTCATGGAAGTAGGGGATACTATCTCTAGATCTCCGGATGGGACTGGTGACGTTTAGAGAGGGCCTGTGACCAGCCTGAGGTCACACAGCCAGGATGTGGGAAGACTGTCTGGGCCCAGAGCCTGCCGCTTCCACTTCTCTACCTTCTCAAGTTGACGAAGCCCAGGCAAAACAGGTTTGTCAAGCCCCTTGTGGACGTGGGTTTCCTGCTTCCCTCCTTTCTCTCTTGCCAACCCTGGCTTGGGCCAGAGCCATGGCCATTTTGCACACAGATGGAAGCGTGGTGGGGGAAGCTTGCTAAGGAGGGTGATCCCCGTTCCAGATGGGACTAGATAGTCGTGGATGAACACAATCCTCTGGATGATTTTAGCTCCTCATAAGAAGGACAAGCTGTTAGGATCTTTCTGGGGCTGCCAGGGCAGAAGCACAGTCAGAATTTGCTTCTAGCTGCTCTGAGGCGGCTCTGCCTTGGGGTCCTACACTCTCTGTGCCTTTGCTCTGGTCTCTTTCCTTCCTGGAATGCTGTCCTGGCTCCTCTACCTAACAGCTACTCATCCATCAAAGCCCTAAAACCCATCACACCTCCTCCAAGAAGCCTTTCTGGTTCACTCCGGCTCATAGGAGCTTCTCTTTCCTCCTTTGAACTCCCACAAGGCTCTCTGTACCATTTGGGGTGTTTACTAGTCATTTAATTCTGAGTGTGTGATCATTCATTTAGTCCATAATTATTTATCGAGGGCACTGTGCTAGACACTGAGAATATGGCAATAAATAAGACAGAGACAAGGGAGTATTCTAATTGGCGAAAGTGGAGAATAAATAAGCAGATAAATAACAAGATGATTAGATGGATAGATAGATAGGTGATAAATAAGTAGAAAACAGCTAGTTTGCATATACTTTAAAAGACTCAAGCAGGAGAGTGTGATAGAGAATAGTACTACTGTGTATTGGTTGAATTTTTAGGGACTTCCTGCAGCTGATCAGGCCAAGTTTGTAGAATTCTATTTAATAGGATCTGGGCTCTACAGCCCACTGGGCCCACTCCCCTACCCCCCAAGTCACAAAGTTGTTAGAAAAGTCAGATGAAATTCTGCAGGACGCACAGCAAAAGTAGACTATGGGGTCAGGCTGATCTAGGTTCACATTCTGGCTTAGGCAGTGATAAAAGCCATGACCTGAAGTGAGTTCTTAAGTTTTTCTGAGGCTCAGTTTCCTCAGTGGAGATGATAATATTTATACCCATTCTCATGGGGTTGGGAGGTTTAGAAATTATATTTTTATGTCTATAGCTGTCTGTCTGGCTATCTAATGTCTATCTGTCTATCAATCATCTATCTCTCTATCTCTCTATCTATCTATCTATCTATCTATCTATCTATCTATCAAAAATCTATCTATCCTCTATCATCTATCTATCTATCATCTATCTATCATCTATCTATCTATCATCTATCTATCTATCTATCTATCTATCTATCTATCTATCTATCTATCTATCTATCTATCATCTAGCTATCATCTAGCTATCATCTATGTATCTAGCTAGCTATCATCTGTCTATTTCTCTAAGTGATGGTTATTGTTACAGGCTAACAGTTCTAAAATATACGAACTGTCCCACAACTAGAAGGTATTGCTTTGATCGTGGGGTTGGGAGCCAGGCTCTACCACTTACTAGCTGTGTGACCTTGGGAAATGTCTTAACTTCTCTACACCTTAATTTTCTCATCTGTAAAATGAGTTTTATAACAGTACATGCCTCACAGGACTACTGTGAAGACATTAGTGAGATAATCCACGTAAACCATTTCAACAGTGCCCGGCACAAAGCAGCAAATGTTCGCGGCTTGTCGCTAACTGGAAGCGCCTCTACTGATGAAGTGTCCAGAGATTTTGTCAAGTCTCCTCCGCACTAATAACGTTCAAACTATTTCCTTGACTCTCCCGGCCCCCGGCTTATATTTTCTGGGCATGGAGGCCTCTCTCGCCCGCATCTGTGACGTGGTTTTCACGGGGGCTGTGTGGAGGGGGTGTTAGGCGTGGCACGGGCATACCTAAGGATGCCTGCGGGCAGATTCCGCGGACTGTTAAACGTGGTGTTTCACCCCCGTCCCTCCACACGCTGCCCTTTTTGGGAAGGATCTGAAAACCTGCTGACTCTCCTGCAGGACGTGGGTGATGCCTGTCTGCAGCCAGACGGTGGAGGAGGAGGCTGTGTGTGGGGATCTTGCCAGGGCATGGGTTAGACGCCTTGTCTCTCTGGCTCTCTTGTGAAATATTGAGGTAATGGTCATAAAGGTCATTGTAAATGTTTTTCAGACACAGTTAAGTGTGTGTGTGTGTGTGTGTGTGTGTGTGTGTGTGTGTCTGTGTGTGTGTCTGTGTGTGTGTGTCAGGATGTGACTCCCTGGCAAGCAAGCTACACCACTCACTTCATCAAAGGTAAAGGGGCGAGCATGGCGCCCCGACGTTTGAGAACGTTGGAATGTTTTTCTTCTACTTTAGAAGTTTAATTTTAAATTTGGGGTCAGCCCAGTGTAGGCTTCTTTCCCATGAAGGTCTTCCTTGCAGTGGGGAAGAGAGTGTACGAGGGTGGCTGGGGGAAGCCTAGGAGGGAGGTGGAAAGGCGGGATGCCAGAAACTCTGCCGCGTGGGTGTCGCCTTGAATGACTCCACATTTATGGAGCGAACGACTCAGAACCCCAGAGTACGAAGGGACTTGAGACGGCATCTTGTCAATCGTCTCATTTTGTGGATGAGGCAAGTGACGCGTAGGGAGGGGCAGGTGGCTTCCCCGGGGTTTCTCATAAATCAAGGGCCAAGACTGGCTCCAAGTCTTTTCAGCACCAGGAGTGCCGACTTCTCCAGCAGTGAGAGAGCCACAGCGCATGCACACGAACCGGCGGTTCACAGACGAACATTGAAATCTCCACAGTTAGACATTCATTTCAATGTGTGAGCTGGCTCATGCAACTCGTATCGTGTGATAATGATATAAGATGTCATTTAAAAATACGTTTATTTGAGCAAAGAGAGAGGTAGAGTGTCTATTTCTGTGAGTTGTTTTAAAAATGCAGGATGAATAACAGAACAGGTGACCTGTAGGGTTGTTATAGTGACAGACAACTCCATATCATGACAGACCACTCCGTCTCTAAGGCTTATAGTGCTGCAAAGAGAAACTGGGGAGGGTCTTGGGGTTCTCTCGGAATCTGGCGCTTTTAGTCTGAGGAGGAGCGAAGCTGCTACCTGCCTCCCAGGCGGCATCCCCTTTCCCCTCATCTCATCCTCTCACTCTACTTTCTTCTTCTGTGTTTCTCCCCTCCCTTACCATCATCTTCCTCCTTCTGATCCCCAGGGCCTGAAATGACCAGTGGACAGTGGGAATGGCTGGCCCTGAGCTCATCTGTATGCTCTGCCCATGCCACGGGCTGGGATCCATACAGGGCCCTGGCTGCTGAAAGGCAGAGAGCCTTGGACCTTTTTTTTTTTTTATCCTGTCTTCCAGGAAATTCTAAGCTTACCCTAACTATTTCCTTCCTCCTAGAGCTGCCTAACCTGTAAAACAACTCGGCCCAAGATGTTAACGGGTTAGAGTGGGTAAATATTTAACCAGCAGCCTCCCCTACAACCGCTGGTCTATAATAATAGTACATGAATAGGCTTTCAAATCTCCCAGAGTCATAATCAAACAATAAAATCAAAAGGCTATGAAGCTACAGTGACATATTATTATCACTCGGAGTTCAGAGTTTACATTAGAGTTCACTCTTGGCGCTGTACATTCTATGAGTTCTGACAAATACATAATGAAGCATCCACCATTATAGTATCGTATTGTACTTTCACAGCCTAAAAATCCTCCGTGCTCTGCCACTTCATCCCTCCTCCCCTCTAACTTGTGGCAACCACGGATCTTTTTACTGTCACCATATTTTTGCCTTTCGCAGAATGTCAGAGAGTTGAACTCATATAGTCTGTAGCCTTTTCACTTAGCAGTATGCATTGAAGCTTCGTCCATGTCTTTTCATGGCTTGATAGCTCTTTTTTTTTTTTTTTTTTAGTGTTGAATAAAAGCCATTGACTGTAACAGTTGTACCATTCTGGTGGGGGAGGTTGATCGTGGGAGAGGCTATGAGTTGGGGAAGGAGGCATCTGGCAACCCTGTGTACTTTCTGCTCAATTTTCTCTGTGAACCTAAAACTGCTCTGAAAAACAAAGTCTTTTTAAAAAGAGACTATGAAGAGTGGCCTTGTTTATGTGCGGGTTCTGTGCTAGGGTTACAATCAAGCAAACGAAAGCTCTCCTCCCCTGGTCTAGGAGTGACGGTCACAGGGGATTGACCACGAGACAAGAATTGCATGTACATGAAGCATCCTCTAGAATCAACATCTCTATGAAGGCAGAGACTTCGTTTTGTTCTCCACGGTAATCTCCGTGGCCTTAATACTGCCTGGCACATAGAAGGGGCTCAATGAATATTTGTTAAGCAAATTGATAAAAATATCAGGCCTTATGTCAGGTCCTGGGGCTTCAACCATGGTTTCTGCTCTCGAGGCCTAGCCCAGAATACTAAGTGGGAGGTTCCTCAAAAAAACTAAGAACAGGATTATCATATGACCCCGCAATCCCTCTTCTGTGTATTCACGCAAAAAACTTGAAAACATTTATCCGCAAAGATACATGCACCCTGATGTTCACAGCAGCATCGTTCACAGTGGCCAAGACATGGAAACAACCAAAGTGTCCATCGATAGATGATTGGAGATAGAAGAAGTGGTACCTATGCAGGAATATTACTCAGCCTTAAGAAAAAATGAAATGCTGCCATTTACGACAACATGGGTGGATCTGGAGATTATTATGCTAAGCGAAATACGTCAGACAGCAGAAGTTGAGAACCATATGATTTCACTCTTATGTGGAATATGAAACTAAAAGTAACAAATGAGCATGACAAAAAATCAGAGACTCTTGGACACGGACAGTGGGTTAGTGGTTACCAGAGGGAAGAGGGGAGGTAGATTGGGACAGGAGGGGTTGGGGTGGGTTAAATATTTGGTGGTGGGAGGAAATTTAACGTTGGATGGTGAATACACAGTGCAAGATACATATGTATTATTGAACTGTACACTTGAAACCTATTTGATTTTATTAACCAGTATCACCCCAATAATTACAAAAAATAAAAAATAAAATAAAGAATCGGAACTATAGGATAATCAAGTGGTGCAGAAAGGTCCAGAGCTGGCTCAGAAGAGGGCAGGAGTCAAGCGTCATCGTGCTTGGGCGAGACAGAAAAGCTTTTAAGGGGCAAAGGTGCTTTAGCTGGGTTTAGAAGGATGAGCCCCGGGGGGAAGACATCCTAAGATACCATCTGAGGTGTGTAAAGTGCAGGTGGACTTGGAAGGATGTGGCTTAAAGAGGTAGCACCATGACTGTGCCTGGGGGCACACTCTAGCCATTTCTGACACACACACACACACACAAAAGTCAGTCTAGAACTTCAGGATGCCAGCTGCTGTGCTTCTGCTCCCTCCTCTCCATCCCATTCTAACTGCCCCTCCCTGGCTCCAGCTGAAGGTCTCAGGGTCTTGTGCATCACTGCAGGGTTGGTTTTTGGCTGATGGCATGCAAGGGGGCTTTACCCAGAAACACCAGCTACACACGAGGGCTGGGAGTGGTCGTGTCCTGGAGCTGGTACGTGAGAGGCAATTGTCAAATGTTTAGAAATTTTAGTAATCAAATGATTAAACCCGTGTTAGCTTGAAATTATCCACAGCAGAAGTTTTTATATCCTAGAAACTGGCCGATACTACAGATTAGGGCTCCCCCACCTCCACCCAGAGAGCCCGTTTGCCAGCACACCACTGGCTGGAGGACAGCATATGCTGACTGTTTTCCAGTGTTCCATGGAAGGATTCGAAGTGTTGCAATAAACGTTTGATTACTGCTTTGTTCAAGTAAAACATTTAAAAAGCTTGATTTTAAAGCATCCCAAAAGCACGCTCAAATGTTTGGTATACCTGCACTTGGGCTGCCCGGGCAATCCTTTTTTTTTTAGGCAGCCCTCAGCGTAAGCCTTCTCCTTCCATCTTGGTTTATTTGGAGAGAAACCTATGGTTGCAGAGCAAGCCGGTGAAACGCTGGTGATTTTCTCAAAACCGTGCTCTGCGAGGAAACACGCTGTAAAGGCTGACACAGGACCAAGTTCATCAAAAGACCCTCGGTGTCTGCCCGATGTGTCTGACGATTAATGTTGTAAATGAAAAGGGATGGAGTAAAATTATAGCTAATACAACATTGCTGTTTGTTTTTTTTTGTCTGGTGTAATTTCAAGTTCCATGGAGGATTACATTGAAAAGGAGAGTTCTGATGTCACCCAGTCAACTCATGACACAGAAGAGGAAACTGAAGCCTCCCCACCCCCCACTGCTGCCCAGAAGGACAAGGCCACTTTGCTTCTGGTGGTACAACGTTTGGAAAAAAAAAGAAAGAGAATAACCTGGAAGGGAGGAAAGAAACTTTCTAAAAGTGAGGGCTCCTTGCTCCCCCACCCAGTGCCCTTTGCTTTACGACGGAAAAATATGTACGAATTTCATTATTTCATCAGGGAATAAAATCATCATCATAGGTGGGTGCCAAAAATATCTAACTAAACTCACGCGTGCTACAGTCTCATAAACATGCACATATAAGGGTGAGCATGCCTTGGGCCTGCTGATCTCTCTGAGCTCATTCTCTACCACCTACCCCTCACTTCACTCTCAGTTCCTAGAACTCTGCCAAGCTCGGTGCTGCCTCAGGGCCTTTGCACTTGTTACTCTCGCTGCCAGCAAGCCTCTTTCTGCAGATCATCACACAGCTGGCTCCTTCTCCTTGTCTCTGTGGTGTCATCATCACCTCTTCTGATCATCCAATCTAAAGCAGCTCTTTCAAACTCATACAACTCAATAACAACAAAAAAACAAATGATCAATCAAAACATGGGCATAGGACTTAAATACTTCTCCCTAGAGGACAACCAAATGGCCAAAAATATATGAAAAAATGCTCAACATCATTAGCTATTAGGGAAATGCAAATCAAAACCACAATGAGATACCATCTCATACCTGTTAGAATAGCTATAATCAACAGGACGAGTAATAACAAATGTTGGAGAGGATGCGGAGAAAAAGGAACCTTCAAACACTGCTAGTGGGACTGCAGATTGGTACAGCCACTATGAAAAACAGTATGGAGGTTCCTCAAAAACTAAGAATTGATCTACCATATGATCCAGCAATCCCTCTACTAGGTATTCACCCCAAAGACTTGAAAACTCATATCCGAAAAGATACTTGCACACCAATGTTTATAGCAGCATTATTCACGGTGGCCGGGACATGGAAGCAACCGAAGTGTCCTACGATGGATGATTGGCTAAAGAAGCTGTGGTACATATATGCAATGGAATATTACTCAGCCATAAGAGATGAAATACTGCCATTTGCAACAACATGGATGGAACTCAAGATAATCATGCTAAGTGAAATAAGCCAGACTGAAAAAGTTGAAAATCACATGATATCACTTATATGTGGGACATAAACCTAAAAACAACAAATGAACAGGAAAAACTCAAACAGAGACTCATGGACATGGACAATAGACTAGTGGTTACCAGAGGACTATAGAGTAATGGTTACTAGTGGGGTGGGGGAGGAGAGGGAGAAGACGGGGTAAAGGGGGTCAAATATAGGGTTTAGGGGGAGAGTGAAGTGGGTAAAGGGGATCAAATATATCATAGCTGAAGAAAACTGGACTTTAGGTGGTAAACACACAATAGAACATACGGATGTCAAATGATAATGTACATCTGAAAATTATATAATTATATTATCCAATGTTACCCTAATAAACTTAATTTAAAAAAATAAAAAGAAAAATAAAGCAGCTTTTACCCTCTTGTCATATTCTATGACGTCATCCAGTCTCGTGTTCTTCATTGAACTTGTGGTCTCAGATTATCTTGCAGTTGTCTATACCACCCTCCCATGTCCCCACTAACAGAAGCTCTGTGAGAACAAGGACCTGTCTGTTGGACTCACTCCTGCATCCCTGGCTCCTTGTACACAGTAGGTGTCTGGGAACTATTTTCTGGATGAATAAATGAACGAATGGATGCCAGCGGTGGTCTCTGGGCACCCTTTTGACCTAAGGGAGTGGTTGTCAACCTGGACTCCATGGTATTTTGAGGTACCTTGGAGAGGCCTTGGGGGCCCCTTTTTTGGGGGGATGGACAGCTCAGTGGGACTCTCGAGCTGCCTTCATTTGAAGCTGCATCGGATGGATCTGGTTTATAAACTGAGTGTTTTCATTGTCCATTGGACAGAGGGCTCAGAGACCAGAGAGCGAAGCGACGTCGTTACTGAGGAAGGGTTGGCTGGAAGGCTGGGTTCCATGCCTTCGACCTGACACTTGGGAGTCCGCGAATGGGACCCAGGCGGAGTAAGCGTTGATGTGGAGGGGTGACCGCAAAAAGAGCAGGGCCATGACGGACCTATCACCGAGGGTCTAAGCATGAGGACGGGGCCTTGGGAGAGAGGTGGCCTGACTCTAAGTTTTCTTTCCAGCTGCCTCAGCTCCTTGCCCCTGAGTCACAGACTGTTGATGGGCTGGCTGAATGCTTTTTGCCGAGGCCACATGTGAGAAGCCAGCATTTTCCAACCACGATTTTAAACATAATGTTTGCTCCTACACTCGCCAAAAGAGCAACAGCCTCCTCTCTGTGGCCTCATTAAATGGGATTCTATTTTCACAGCACTCACTTTTAGAACATTCTTATTTGCTGTTCCAGGCTCCTGGTGAGACAGCCCAAGAGGCTTTGCTGATAAAATGACTCTGGGCACGATAGAGATGGGGAGATGTCGAAATGAATAGCAGCTTTGTTTATCTGGCACGGGAACAGGCGAGAGGAGCTATAGTAAAATAAATAAATAAAGTCCCCCTTCTTGCCGCAAGAAAAAAACCTACTTTGGCTGCATGGCCAGCAACACAATATACTTTACAGAACAGAACAATTGAAAGGAGACTGAGATTAGCTCTTAGAGGAGAAATTAAAAATATAAAGCAATTATGGTGTGAGCGTGGGGTAGGGTTTGAGAGTGAGTAAGATCAAGAGGCATTTGAGATGCCTAATTGCCTAATTAGAGAGCCAAAAATAAAATGCAGCAACAGGCTGGGTATGGGTCTAGCGGTATACACACACATACACACACATACACACACGCACACACACACACAAAGGCATTTATGTATATATCTGTATATACACAAGTCTTCTAAATATGGCTGCTTCCCCTCTTTGCAGACTTGACTTGCGTTTCCTTCCCATGGTGGCAAGAAGATAATAAGTAACAGCACTGCCATGTTCTGGGCACTCACCATTGTGCCCAGCTCTAGGCGAAGTGGCATATGCACCCAATAACAGACATCATCCTCCTTCTCACTTACTTAGCTTGTCTGAGCTTCGGTTTTCCCTTCTGCAAAATGGGGATAATCTGATTACTTACCACATAGATCTGTTATGACAATTAAATTTTTAAAAATGCACATAAAACACAGAACGCAGGGGCTGTGCTCAGGAAACGGTTTGTGATTATTACTGTTATTTTCCACAGGTGCCTCAAACACAAAATGTTAAAAATTGCAGCCGTCTCCCCGTCAAGTCTCTCCTTCTTGATTTCCTACGTCAGTGAATGGAACCATCATAGTCTCAACTTTCTTCAGCCCAACATCCAGCCAGCCCCTACGTTTTCTTCAATTCTGCTTTTTCCATGCCATCGGCTGCATCCCCATGTCGCTTCTCATGGCTTCTGCTCCTGCCTGGGTTTGGGTTTGAACCCTTATTTCTTCTCTGACCTGCTACAGTTTATTCCTAATGAGTCCCAGGGGCTCTCGTCTCCCCCTCTCTGCCCCCACCCCTCTCCTCTCCTCTCACATTGTTGCCTTATAAATCCAACCATGCCCGTTCTTTGCTTAAAACCCACCAGTGGGTCTCTCTCTCTCTCTCTCTCTCTCACACCTGGAAAGTAAAGTCCAAATTCTAGAGGGCAGCGTCAAGGGCATCTGTGCTCTGGCCCTGACTCCTTCCCGCTCTCACTTATTCTTCCAGGCCTCGGTCCAGCCCAGAGCTTGGAAATACTGGCTTCACACTAGCATCACCTGTGGCTACCAAAATGCCAGTGCCCGGGCCCCACTCCAGGAAGGAGGGCCCATGTTTATTTGTGGCCTCAGCACAGTGATGACACACACTTACAATATTTGTTTCTTTTGGACAAATGAGTAAATCAATGAGGATCTATCTACCTCTCCATCGTGGTTCAATCTTATGAGGACTCCCTTCTTAGCACGTGGCTTCTAGTGTTTTGCTATTGGGTTTACTTCATTCTGCTTGGATCATAGTCAGTTGTCTACACAATCTTCTTCCACCACCTCGCCCCAGCTCTCTGACATTATTCCCTGCCACCTGTCACCTCATGCACTCATTCCCGCACCACTGGCCATCTGCCTGTTTCCTGGACTTCACGGAGGCGGCTCCTGCCCCAGGGCCTTTGCATGTGCTCGTCCCTCTGTGCTCACACTCTTCCTCTGGATGTCCACATGGCTCCCTCTCTCCTTCCTGCACGAGTCACCGCACAGAAAGCCTTCTCCGACCACAGCCCCATCACACTCCATCCCTCTTATCCCATTTCCTTTGTCTTCAGGGCTATTCTCACCAGCTGACACACTGCCGTTTTGTTTATTCCTTCATCATCTACCTCCCCTGACAGGATGTCAGCTCTATGGGGACAGGGACTTTGTGGTGATGGGGATTGCATCTCTAGTGCCTAGAATAGTGCCTGGTATGTAGAAAGCACTCAATAAGTACTTCTTGAATAAATAAATATATATACATATATGTTTTCTGGGAATCAGGTGCAAGGCAAAATGTACTTCCTATTGTGGCTTTGCTATGCACGTTATTGTTGGCAAGCATTGCACTAGACCAGGGACTGGCAAACTTTCTGTGAAGGGTACAATGGTAAATATTTTAGGCTTTGAAAGCCATAAGGACTATTCAACTCTGACCTCTTAATGTAAAAGCAGCCATAGACGTTGTATACATATATGAGCAGAGCTGTCTTACTATAAAGCTTTATTAACAAAACCAGGTCAGGGGCTGGATTTGGCTTGTGGGTTTGCCAAACCCTGCACTAGACTTAAGTCTAGCATGAGCCTGGGTCTTTTGTGTGTAAACTCCCTACATTCAGGAGACATGCCTTTCTCATCTTAGGAGCTTAACCAAGAGTCCTCCATCCTCGGGTCTAGTCCACTCCTTGCATATAACCAAAGTTCATAAGTATTTGCCAAAATATTCTATAAACAATTACTGAGTCCCCAACTCAGAGCAGTTGGGCACCACATCTATCAATGTTTGTTGAATGTATACAAGAGCCCTTGGTCTTAAATTCTCAATAACCTTTACCCCTCCTCCAATCCTTCTAAATACGGAGGTCCAGAGCTCAAAGATATCTTAGACCTGGCTGTCTGGGTCACGTGCGGCCAGTGGTCAGAAGGGGTGGTGGCAACTGATGGGAACAGCAGAGGGAATTGCCTAATTATCCTGCTTATCAGTTTGCTGGTTCCTTTCCTTTGCTCTTCCCTGTAATAAATCACGTCTCCTTCTGTTGTTACTGAGCTCTCGGGTCACTGATTCTTCTGCGCACATGTTTATAGAGTCACATTGTGACCATGGGAT
The DNA here is from genome assembly GCA_004027375.1 of Macroglossus sobrinus. Taxonomy (NCBI): domain Eukaryota; kingdom Metazoa; phylum Chordata; class Mammalia; order Chiroptera; family Pteropodidae; genus Macroglossus; species Macroglossus sobrinus. The sequence continues at coordinate 45,726 of PVKZ01003389.1, forward strand.
TGAATAGAAGGGAAGGGAGGCACTGACAAGTGTCAACACCTCAGCTTCCCAGGCGCCTGCACATTGTGTGGGGTGAAGGCCGGGGCTTTCCGCCGTCCAGGGCGCTGGCCAAGGCCGGGAGGGGCAGTAGAGTCAGTAGGTGCAGCTCGTACACTCAGCAAGCTTACAGTGCAGCAGGGGAAGCTGACCAGGCTCAGATTTTAAGATGATGCAGAGCAGGTATCTGCAAACTATGGCCTCAGGGTAACTGCTGGTTTTTTTTGTGTGGCTCATATGTTAAGAATTGTGTTTAAATGGTTGGGGGAAAAAAATCAAAAGAACGATATCCCACAACACATGAAAACGATATACGATTTAGACTTCAGTGTTCATAAATAAAGCTGCACTGAAACACAGCCACCCTCATTCACTTACGTACCGCCTGGGGCTGATTTCCATACCGCAGTGGTGGGGTTCACTTGGTTGCAACGGAACTGTATGGCCTGAAAGCATAAAATATTTACCATCTGGCTCTGTGCAGAAAAAGCGTGCTGCCCCCTGCCTAGCATGACCAGCATGATGAGCTGACATGGGCTAGCAGCATCACAGCACCTGGGAGCTCCTTGGAGATGCAGACTCCCAGGCAGGCCCTGCCCAGGCCTCCCGAATCAGACCCTGCATTTTAAACGCGATCTCCAGGTGATCTGTAAGCATCTGAAGGTGCAGAAAGCTCTTGGGTCCTAGAGGAAGTGAACCAACATCTCTTAATTATCTACAAACAAAAAAAATTCAGGTGCTTTAACTCAATCAATCAGTCTGCAAGGCAACCAACCCTCACCCACCAGGGAGATTTATTAGGGACATTTTACAGATGAGAAAATAAAGACTTCAAATTAAGTGCTTGTCCAAGGTTATACACCTGGGAAACAGCTGAGCCGGGACTTGAACTCACTGGGCCCTGGTACAACCTGTGACCTTAACCACTGGGCTCCACGGCCCCCTGTGCAGAGAGAGCAAGATCACGCTCAGAGTCTGAGGTGGGAGGCACCCAACCGGTGCCCCTGGATGGTCAGTGGCCACCAGATGTGTTTTATTTTGCCTCTACGTTGTTAAAAAAAATACTTTTTAAATTAGTCGCCGATATCCTAAAACCAGAAAAATTCATATCAGAAACCCAGAGAACTGGCTTCTTGTGAAAGGGCCTCCTAGGCTGCGTGGTCTCTCAGGGCTTCGCCCCGCTGGGCCTGAGCTGTGGCTGTCCTAGTCAGCCAGCCTGGCCTTCCTGGGTCATCATGGTCCCACTGGGGCTTTCAGCTCAGTTTGGTTAACTGCCAGGATTCAGTGGGCATCTCGTTAAAGAGAAGGACGTGGTCCAGCAGGTCTGAGGCTAGGCCTGTGTTTGGCATTTGTAAGAGGCTCTCAGCTGATGCCGAGGCTGCCGGGCCCTCCACAGAGCTCACTTTGAGTAGCAATGCTGTCGAGGGGCTCAGGCCTGTCTGACCTCAGGGGTACCCTCACTTGGTCCAGCCAGAACTTTTCAATGGGTGTCCTTTGCTGCTCTTCCTTTATCTTTCAGGGAGGCTGTGAGCCCCCAGGTCCCTCTGTTCAGCCGCTAGGAGCATCTTCCATCGACCCCACTGAATCTTCTAAAATACAACTGTCTTCTATGACTGTCATGACAAGAAATAGCCTGAGGGGCACTCACTTTCCAACCACACTGCCTCCGTCGCATCTTCCCGCCTCACTCCTAGAGGACGACAGGGTGTCGGTGTGCAGGCTGGTGTGCAGGAGGCCGGGAGTCGAGGGAATGGAACAGGATCTGCCGATGGTGTCTCATTTGCCTGGAGGCTTAGAAGAGGCTGCTGAGAACTGTATTTAAGACATCTGCTCACCCTGCCCCCAAACACATGTGCACACGCACATGCTAGTGCACACACTCCAGATTATAGTAAGTCCCCTGTGCACACCCTTCTCTGACTTTCCTCCACAAACGAACCTGCCATTGCCACTTGTCAGTGGCCATGCCAGCTGCCCCCAAGTGGAGCCATTTCCAAGAAGCCAGAGATGTGGCTGGTTTCACTTCCGGAAGATGTGGCAGGAAGCTGCCCCGTGCGGCGGCCTCAGTGAGGCAGGTGGCCTCTGCCCGTTTCAGGACATTGCTTCTCTTGCTGGCCGATGGTGAGAATGGGCTGTGTCTGCACACTTTGGCCAAGGAAGGCCTCTGTGGACACAGAGGCTGTGCTCCAAGCAGGCTGGTGGAACTTTCTGGAGGCTGCTGTCCTCTGGCTTGGGTGACAGGACCAGTAGAAAGAACATGCAGCCTTCACAGCAAACAATGTGTGACCTTGTACAAATCATTTTGTCATCAGTTAAGTGGGTATCATGAGACCAGTACCCACCTCCAAGGACTGCTGGGGCCTGAACAGGCTCCTAATGTGTGTTCGAGTTTGTATGTGACTGTCTCATGCTGGGGGTAAAAGGGAGGCCCTGGCAATCGAACTGTGGTAAATTATAGAGAGTGACCTGACCCCACCCCATGGGGCGATGCTGCCCCATCCTTTTTCTGAGGGGCTTCTAAGGGGATGACGTCTCTGGCCTTTGTTACATACAATGCAAGGACAAGTCAACAAACATCGCCAGGAAAACAGAGGAAAGGAAAAAAAAGAAAGAAATCTTACTGCTTCTCAATGTCAGTTCAAAAATACTCTGTTTTTCTGGGAGATGTCATGTGCTCGGTGCACACGAGAGCAGGTATTCTTTGCAGATGAGTCTGCCTGCTGAGTTACGCCCCTCCGGACAAGACAGGGCTTGTAGGTGGCGGGGCTGCACCGGTGCCAGGGTGAGACTCCTCTTTCTCTTCTTCTCGTTCGCGTGCATGAGTGTTCTCAGCCTTGGCCTCAGGCCTGGGGTGAGGTCAGTCCATCAAACGAGAGCAGTTCGTGTGCAAAGGTCACGCTGGTCTCCAAGGTACTGACATGTTTCTCGGGTGGAGCTCTGTGAAATTCTTTATAAATCAACTCTCTGATTAAGTTGGCTGGTTGCCTTAGAAAAGGAAGAAATGATTCCACCAGGGCTTCCCTGAGGGTCCCGGGCAGCAGGAAGAAAAAGGCTGAATTTCTTCTTTAGAATTCCCCCTCCCACCACTTAACTGTGACCTTGGGCCAAACAGCCCTCCTAGGGTTAGAGGAGATGCTGACGGCGTGTATCCTGGTGCAGGAATTGTTAATACCCTTCCTCTCTTCCTTTGTGCATCCATCTCATCCGCTTGGAGTTGTCCTGGAGAAGTCAAAGAATTTGCTCACGGTGACAATGCTGGCAAGTGGCAGAGCCCAGATCAGAGCCCACGGAGGCCTAAGTCCAAAGCCCATCCATCCTCTTCTTCTTCACTTTCCAACCCATCTCACTTTTACTCCATACTTAAAAAGCTTTATACTTTTTAATGCATGCTTACTCACTGGCTCTTTCAAGACATTGGATGAGGAAAATCATGCATAATTGATATATCTGATACACTGCATTTATGTATTTAAATGACTTGCCTGAGTGGATTCTTCTGGCCAATGGAGCGTGAGGCTGGCAGGAGGGCCCAGGTTTCTGAACCCAGACTAATGCTCTGTCCAGTGAATCAGGGATGGTGCAAGGATGTGGGAACTGGCAGAGCTGTACCACCAGTAGAGATCCTAGCCTTAAACCCATATAAGAAAAAAATGAATTGATGACCCAGGTGTTTTGCCTTCAACATGACAAACACCAGGCTATACAGAGCCATAAAATGGCTGTTTTAGCTTGCTTCTGTTTGTGCTCAAAATAATGGTATTTTGGCATCCAAAGGAAGAAAGAGATCTTTAGGACTCTTTACAGAATGTGTGTGTGTGTCTGTGTGTGTGATGTATACACACACACACATGACTGTGGATGAAAAGGGGGTGGGTCCACACTCAGTAACCAAAAGTCATTTCACAGGATGATATGATCATAAATTCTAAACTAGGCAGGTCAAAGTGGGTAGTCACACCCCAGGCCTACAACTTCTTTAGTAAAGGGTTGAAGCCGGCCCTGTCCATTGTTTCTGTGCATGTAGGTTAACACACCTCTGAAATGTCAGAAGTAATACTCTTTTCCAGACCCCTTGAAGGCCAAGGCATAACCACCCTCAAGGGAGCACATAATCTTTTTTACTGTCCTATAATCTGATCCTGGCTTTGCTTTCTGCCACCTTACCATCATGCAATCTTCCTTATGTTCCCTCGTTAATTCCAAATGTATAAGAGAAAGTGCAAAATTGTCATTCTCCAGAGTATTTGAGGTTTTGCTTGCTGGCATTGTCATGGGTTTGGCTCAAATAAAATCTTATAAAAATTCGCTACAGATTTGGATGTTACATCAATAGTGCAAGTAGTTACACACACACACACACACACACACACACACACACACACACTCACCTCACACACGGAGTTGATTCTCATTATCTGCGGTAGTTATGTGCCACAATGCTGCAGCAGACACTGAATTAGTGAATACTGAACCATGCTCCTAGGGGACGGATGGAGTTAGGTTCCTTTAAGCCTCTTGTTGCAACATTTTCATCAACTGCGCAAGACATAACCTTATTTTATGTGTGTCCCTGTTTAAAGACACCTTATGCAATATATGTTGTTGATTCGTTAACACTGGATTCACAGCCAGCAGCACTATAACTCAGCCCTGAATGGAGTTTATCTAACATATATTCTTCTCCTAAGGCACATCACAGCCTTCTTGCCTTGGGAACGCTAGACAGCACTTCAGCACTACACTGGGCGGGGGGGGGGGGGCACATTTTATACAATGAAGTCACCAACAAAAAAAGCACAAAGAATGTACAACTGTGGCAGTATATAGACTGAGAAGAGCACACCTATTAACAGTGTGACAGAAGAGGACACCTGTTGACCTGAGACAGAGGGCGGAACGTGCCTTCTTTGGCTTCGGTTCAGAGCGTGGCATGCTGGGCGACTCGAATTGTGTGCTGCTCTGCACGTGTCTGTGAATGACCATGAAGAGCTGTGAGAACTGATTTGGGGGTTACAAATACATGTGGCGAGTAGGTGAACTTGTGAATACAGAATCCGTGAGTGACGGGGATTGGTTGTGTGCATGGCGCTGGTAGAGACAACCTCATGCTGAAGAGTTCTGAGGAGGAAGCACAGTGCCTGGAATTTTCACTAAGGTGTAAAGGACTGATAGATTCCTTCCAAAGGGCTCATTTTGCTCAAGAGAAGCAGAGAGTAAATGAGGCTGGTGGTCACCTAAAGGGAGAGGCAGGGTAGGTGGGAGTCGAGAGGGAGGGTGGTGCAGTGGCCGTGGGCCCTTCCTCCCCCAAGCCTCGCCCCTGCTCTCACTTGACTTGGCTTCTGCTGAGCATTAAACACAGTGATTCTCCTCTCTGGTGGCCTCCCAGATGCTGGGGAACCTCCTGATTTCTTAACTGCTCCCCTGGGCTCCATTCCTCCCTCTGCTCGTTTTCTAGCCCTCCCTCTCCCTTACGATGTTATTGGCCCACCGACTCCCACTTAAACATCGACAGTGCTGGGAAAGCTCACTGAGGAAATCAGCCAGGTCACTCGGGGCTGATGACAGCGGCAGCCCTGGCCAGGCAGGGGTGTGCGAGACGCCAGGGGTGTGCGAGACGCCTAGGCTGGTGGAAATATCGTGTTTAGAAGCTGCCACCTCGACCCCTCCAGGACAGACAGGCTGTCTGCAGGGGTGACTCAACCCTGTCATTTACCACTCCCGGCTCCTTCAGGACCACAAACCCTGTGCTTGCGTGGGGACATGTTAGGATAGCTGTGACCATGGCAATGCCCTTCACCTCTCCGGGCTTAGGTACACTCCCAGCCAGACTGCCTGGGGTTATACCCCAGCTCCACCACTTACTCCTTGTGCATCGGCCTCCTTATCTGTAAGGTGGGGGTACCAATAGCATCTCCCTCACAGGGTGGTTATGAGGGTTGCACTCAATGACTGGATAGAAAGATAGAAAACACTTAGAACAATGCTTGCACTGAGGAAACTCTATAGAGTTTTAGCTTTTATTATCGTGGTTATTATTATTACTACTGTTTTTATCTCTAAAGTATGAAATGGGGCTGAATAATCTCAAAGTTCTTTTTTTTTTCCCTTCCTGTGTTTGCTGTGGGGTCTTAGGCAAGACCCTTCTCTTCTCTGGGGCCTCGGGTTCTCATTATCTAAGTGAGATGCTGGGACTCAAACCCCAAAAGTCTGTGGATTTCTGAAATAAAAATAAGGGTGGGGTTAGTTTATTATTTGACCTCTCTTGGTAATGCTGCTGAGATAAGCAGTTACATAAGCAGAGTGAGTTTATACTTGTCGTGGATTTTTAAAGTTCCCATTCACTGAGCATCGCCCTAAGCCTTGATCGATTCATTCTATCATCATTACAACCCCAGGAGGAAGATTATTCTCCAAATGAGAGATGAGGAAACTGAGGCGCAGAGAGTTAAAGCAGCTTGCCCAAGGACACACAACTGGTGAATGGTAAATCCATATTCAAGCCAGAAACTCTGACTCCAGATTCTACAGACTTTACCCCTATACTATGCTGGCAATTGACTTTTAATCCTATGATGGTACCATGATTTTATGCCCTTGCTTTCCATGGATTGCTCTTAGTATTGATTAAAACCACAGATTCTCATCGTTTACGATAATGTAGGCGTTATCTCTGTGATGTCTTAACCTTTGGGAGGGCCACAGGCCCTGTAAAAAGCTGAAAAAAGTTATGGACCCTCTTCCCTCCACAAAATGTTCACACCACATATACACACAAATGCACACATAGATTTGCCTCAATTTCAGGGAGTTTGAACATCTCAGGCTAAGAATCTCACGCAATGATTATATTCTCTTGAAACTCTCATTAAGTATTCATCTGTGCTCCAGCTCTGCATTGATGAGGACCTCCTACCTACAGGGGCTGTTCATTCCATTAGTGCTCACTTCTGACCACTAGAAAGTTGCTCCTTCAACACAAATGACACCTGCTTTGCCCTAACTCTTCTCCCTGCTTTGTCTGCTGGGTGTTAGGTAGCATCAGCCCAAGCTATATTCCCATGACATTTCTCCATGTTTCTGAAGATGCTGACCACTCTATCTCTGGCCCTTCCAGGCTCAAAGCCTCTTCTCTCAATGCTTCTTCAGTTCAGTTCTCCCTGGACACACACATTTGGCAGTGGCTTTCTCAAACACCCAGGAGTGACGTACAGCTCAGATCCCAATACCATCTTCTGGACACAGAGTGACCAGTGCGTGCTCTGGATATCAGATCTCCATTAACATGTACCATGAGTGAATGACATTTTAAAAATCTTATTTACTTCAGAATATAACACATGTATGAAGAATTGCTCATTATAAAAAGCAACAGTTCCGTGACTATCACAAAGCTAACATCCATATAACCACCAGCCAAGTCAAGAACGAGAACTTCACCCACTTTCACCCCATCCCAATGAGCCCTCCTCCCTCCCCCACAAAGGTAACTTCCACTCTTTTATGGTAAGAATTCTGTTGCCTTTCAAAAAGTTTTATCACCCAAATATGTATACCATTTAACACTGTGGTTTAGTCTCCCTGGTTTTTGGATTTTACATAAATGGAATTATAGAAATAGGAATTCTTTTGTATCTGACATTTCACTCAATGGTGTTTGTATGATTCATGCCTGTCATTATATATATAGTTGTAGTTCATTCATCGTCATTGCAGGAAATTGAATATACCAAATATACTGTAATTTATTTATCTATTCTGTTATTAATGGACACATGGGCTATGTCTGGCTTTTGGCAATTATGAATAAGCTGCTATAAACACTGCTGCACACATGCTGGGCATACCTCAGAGAAGAACTGTGTAACTTCAGCTTAGTGGAAATATCAAGCTGTAATCTAAAGCTGTTATACCAATTCATATTTTTATCAGCTGCGTGCATGTGTGCATGCATGCTTGTGTGTGTGTGTGTGCGTGCGTGTGTGTGTGTGTTGGTGTGTCCCAACTGTTCCAAGTCATTGCCAACACTTAGTATTATTAATCTATTTTTTTAAAAGTTATTCTGGTGGTTATAGAATGGCATCTCATTGTGGTTTCAACTTGCATTTTCCTAAAGACTAATGAAGTTGAGCCCATTTTCATCTATCTATTGAGTATTCATGGATTAGAGGTTTTGGCAACTCTCTACTCATCTGATTCACACTGAACTTGTAGCCAAATGAAATAAAGTCTCTGACAGATGCTGCTGCTTAGTCATATCTCCCTTGGTGACTTCAGTTGGATGTTGGCTCCCTAGAGTAGGTTTGAACGTTCTTAGCAGTAATGACAGCTGATATTTATTGAGCCCCCGCTGTGTTCTAAGCACTGTGTGCTTGATATGCATAATGTCTCTTAATCCTTACAACAGTTTATGAGGTAGATACTATAATCTTCATCTTACATGAGAAGAAGCTAAGGTGAAGGAGCTAAGTAATTTACCTAAGATCTCACAACTGACCTAGAGTAACCCAGATTCAAATCCACTCCTTTAGCCACTATAACATAATGCCTCTCAAAGATGGAAACATCTGATTTCATCAAGAAAAACTTCAAAAATGGTTAAAAACTAAATAATAAACAAATATGTAATTTCAAATGGAGAAAAACAATCGCAAAATATGACAAAGAATTAATGCGCTAAATATACAAAGAGTATTTACAAATTAATAAAAGGATAAGCATCTCAATAAAAAATGATCAAAGGTTTCTGAGATCAGGCAAATCTGGAAAATTCTACTCACTTATTCATGTTGTTTTACCCTTACAATGTATATGAATAAAAGTTATGATTCTGAGAAGTTCTGCAATAAAACTTACTTTAACACAGAGTTTCCCAAACCTATTTGACCAAAATAGCCCTTAGCATCCTGAATAATTATAATTTTGGGGACAGACTTTGAAACATGTTGAACTCTATAATAACCACTGCTTCCTCTGGTTTATAGTCTGGCAAAGCTTTCAACAAAAGGAAAAGGAAATGAAATTAGTTTCGCCCAGGGTTTCTCAACCTTGACACGACTGACATTTTGGGTGGTATGATCCTTTGTTGTGGGGGGCCATCTCAGGCATCGTAGGATGTTCAGCAGCACCCTTGGCCTCCAGCCAGCAGATGCCAGATGCCAGTAGAATCTCTCCCGTTCCTAGTTGTGACAACCAAAATTGCCTGTAGATACGGCCAAATGCCTCTTGGACTGCAAAACTCATCCTTCCCTCATACAAGAACCATTCGTCTAGTTTGACTGATTTCTAAAGAAGTTACGGTGCTCCCATGATTACTTCCTCCCTGTCTAAATGCTTCCCAAACTGCATGGCGTTTCATTGTATTTTAATTTCTGTGCTTTGTGATATTGACTTTTCTCGTTTTAATAGAAGAGGGTATTAGTCCCTCTCTTGTCCTCAAGTCTTTCTTGTTTGTTAGAATTCCTTATATTTCCAGGCACATCAAACCACCCATAGTTTCCTTCACGTGGAACTTCTTTTTTTTTCATCTTTCCATCCTTTTATACGAATAAAGGAGGAAAATATATAATTGAGGATGGGTTAGCAATTTCATCCTAAAGGTGAATTTCCAGCAACACTCAGTTTACTGACAATGTCTTCATCAGCTTCCCCCTAGTCCCTGCTGGTCTCTCCAGCCAGACAATCTTTCTTCTCAAGAGAAGGTAGAAAGTACTACAGAAGGTACTGATTTTATGTTTCTCCCTCTCAGCCACAAATGTGACATCATCTGCTCAGTTGGCATATCTAGACCATTTTTGATAGTTTTCTTATTCCAAACATATGAAGAAAAACCCTTTCCTCTTGATCTCAGCATTTTTGCAAACCTGTTTATTCTGGTCAGTGACATTTTCTATCTTTGGAGGCGTGTCCTCCTTTCCATGTTCTGGGAGTCCCCTTTTGGGCCTGGGTTTCTCAGAGGCAGATCCCCCACTCCCTGGAGAATTGTGTCAATCTTTTGAAGTATTTCCTTCTTTTTATTTCCTGTCTCGGGTTATTTTAAGCTTTAGAAACAGAATTTAATTCTCGGGAATCCTCCAACTTTACCAGAATAGTCCATGATGGTGGCCGTGGGTGGAAAGAAAGGGACAAGTTTGAGAAACATTAATAAAGGGCAAGTGACAAGACTTGACTGTTCGGATTTGGGAGAGAAGAGGAGATGACTCCCACATTTCTGTTTTGAGACAATGAAGGGACTGGTGGCTCCTGCTGCAGACAGAGTCACAGGAGGAGGAGGAAGATGAAGATAAGGAGGGGGAGAAGGCAGTCTGGGAAGATCGTGGGTGTGGTCTGGGATGTTTAGAGTCAGAGGGTTCCATGGGAGACAAGGTGGAGATACTGAGGAGGTAACTGGATGTAAGAGCCTGCTGCTCTGGGTAGGACACGTGACTGAGGGCTGCTGGGATGTCGATGGCCGCTGAAGACGAGGAAGTGGATTAGCACTCAGACGGCACGTGCTCATGGAATAGACACAGTTTAAGATGGTAGGAAGAAAGGTCCTTGAAGGAAGCTGTGATCAGAGAGAGAGGAGGAGATTCAAGAGAGGAGTATCGGGATAGAAAGGATGGCCAGCCGCTTTCAATGATACAGAGAGGTCCATTCAGGTACGGACTGAAAAGTGCCTGCTGGATTAGCATCACTGGGGACCACAGGGAGGGCGGCCTCAGCAGAGCGGAGGGGCTTGGGAGGAGAGACGGCGGGGGAACTGACGCAGGGTTGCTTCTAAAGGAGGATTCACTCATCCATCCACTGAACCAACAAACTGAGGGGCTGCTGTGCGCCAGGGGTCTCTATGGGATACAGTAGTGGGTTGACAGGCAGAAGTCCCTGCACTCACAACATGTGCTTTTCAGGGAGCTGTAGTGTGGCGGGAGGGCTCATTTTAAAGGCGGCTATTGGAATTATCATCATTGCACAGGTGAGGAGGCCGAGAGAAGGGAGACAACGGCCACTTGCTCAAGCTCATATCGACGTCAGAGCTGTGCACGCCCTGCCCGCCTGGCTCTTTCCACATTCTCCTGCCTGAAGGGGATGGGGCTTCGGTGGGAAGAGGTGATGTGGAAGGCATGACAGGGTGGGGCAGGTGCAAGGTGCAGGATTGTTTATGGCCGGGCTGGGCCTTCTCAGAGCAAGGTTTCTCTAGGGGCTCCTGCTGTCCTTTATCTAGGGTCGCCTGTACAGGGCCTTGTGCTTGGGCTCAGGTCCCTCCAATGGGCCCTGAGAGTTGTATGTTCTCATGTGATTCTGTCTGAGTCAGAAGTTTGAGGGGAGGCCTTCCCCACACTTCCCCACATGCCTTCTCCTCTTACTTAGGAGTAAGCCTCCATTTCCTGTGGAGACCCTGATCCAAGGGTTTGAGTGGGGCTGAGAACATCTCCATATCCACTTGTTAGCGGCGGGGCACAGGAACCCAAACAAGACTGATCCATCTTTCTCCATTAGATCAGACACACAGATGCTGGAAAGAGACAGGACCTCTCTCTCTCTCTAGTGTGGTGAGCTTAGGGACCAGGGTGGGCCACCCATAGCCATGTTGATTGACTCTCTACACTGAGTAGAGACGAATGGAGTCAAATGAGAGAGGAGACTGAGCCCTAATGATATCCTTTGAGCTCCTGGATCCAGCTCTGTTCTAATGTATCAAGGACTATTCCAGACGTCCTGACGGCTCAGACCAGTGAATTATCTTTCCCCCCACCATTCTGAGTCGAGTTTCTACATTTGCAACTAAAAGAATCTGACCCATGTCGTTTGTCATGCTATGTCAGCTGCGACTGTGTAAAATATATTTTTTACTTTTGCAGAAGCTAACTGACTCCAAAGACGTCCTCCGTGGAGCCATATGCATTTGCCATCTTATTGATGTCAGCCCCACAGGTGACAAAGAGATGAGGAAGACATGAGCTCACAGTGCAGCCATGGAGATGACGACAGGAACAAAAGAATCACCAACTAAAAAAAAAAAATGCTTTACATTCATTTCCCTGGAGCCACAATCATAGGCAACAATCAGCCAGCAATTCCAGGTAGATTTCCACAAGTATGGACCGAACTGGAGAGAGGTTCCATGCTACGTAGGCTGGGAAGGGGAGGAAGTACATTCTGGGGTTTTCGAACACCTTAGTAGATGGGCTAAGGTGGGGATGGTGACGGACAGAGAGGGAGGGAAACAGGTGCTCTAGGGAAGATGTGTGAGTGTTAACCTGAGGGTGAGAGCGGCTTCCCTTACCTTTCCCATTCCGGCATGGGCGTGTCCCAGCTTGACCACCACAGGGAAGTGAGGGGCCGTGAGCTGGAAGAGACAAGAAACGATCATTTACTTTACATAAATGGTACTATCTTAGAGATCCTGGGCCCCGCGTATTCTGTAGGAAGTCACTCCTCTGACATCGTCAGGAATCCCTACAGGAATGCTTTGACGGATGGTCCTCCTGCTGGGGTTCGAACACCCCAAATGCCAGTGCTCTTGGCTTCCAAAGGAAGCTCCAGCTCTGAAAGCCCAGCGTCTGCCTGGGCACCCGCCAGTTTAGAGAGCTGGTGAAGCAGAGCACATAGACTGGTTTCACACCCTGGCCTGTGTGACCTCTGACAAGTTACTGCACGAATCTGTGCCTTGGTGTCCTCATCCGTAAAATGGGATTGTGAGTACCCATCCCATAGGGTTGCGGTGAGGATTAAATGAGTTACTCTGTGTGAAGCCCTTACATCGTCAGTACTCAGTGCATGACAGCTTTGTCACAAATATCTGGAAGTTCCCTCCCCCAAGCCCTTGTTAGGGCACCCTGGGAGGTTCTTAGTGATAGGGGCCATGCCCACCATGGGCACATAGTGTGGGCCACCATGCCGAGTGCCCGCCCTGAGTGGGCTTTAGAGAGTTAGACTTACGAGGGCAGCAGCCTGGGCTGTTGGGTTCCCTGTTGCATCCCCAGCTCCCAGAATACTCCCTGACATAGTAAAGGCACCGGGTATGGAATGTGTGCTTTAATCAGTCCTCTGAGCAAGACCAGCAAGGCAGGCACGCCTCTCCCGATGATGAAGGAGGAGAACGGGGCTCAAAAGGTCAGGTTGCCTGCCCATGCCCACGGCCATTCAGCTGGGAAGTGAAGGAACCAGGTTCAGACCGAGGCCCTGCATTTCTGCTTCATGCCGCTCCTATGTTGTCTGAGAAGTGTTTGCTTGTGTCTAGAAGTATGTCTGGAGTTGCTCAGGGGCACAGGTTATCAATTCCAAGTATTTAGTAATAATGTCACTCCCCCAAACTGGATCAGCCCTAGCCAGGGGCAATCACGTCCCACTCTCTATGCTGCACAGTTGTCTGTTCTGGTGCCTGTCCTTCTGTCTTAGGTTGTCCCCTGCAGTGCCGTCTGTCCTGATGTTCTGGGAGCCTTGAGAGGAAGAAGCCAGCTCTTTCCTCTTGGTGCCCAGCAGCTAGTCTGACATGGAGACGCTGCTTTGGCTGCTGAAAAGCCACAAAGCCATTTGATGAACGGCATCTCATTTTACCCCTGCAATGGCTCCATGAGGCAAGCAGGGAAGGTATTTTTATTACCCGTCCACAGACAGGAAAATTGGGACTCAGGGTAGCTGCCGAGAAGGGGTGGGTGGGGCTGGGACTGAACTAGTGTCTGTCAAATTCTCAGCTTGATGTGAAGAGTTTCCTCTAAAGTCTAGCATCAGGGCTTCCTGTGGAAGATGCTGAATCAAAAAATTCCCCCTTTATTCATGCTAAAATTCACCATATCCTGTTGTCTAGAGTGCACAAAAAATGCGTCTTAAAAAGAGACAATGGTTTTGATTCCAGAAGCAATATGTACCCGCTATAAACAGTTTGGAAAATATAACAAAGTGCCATGTCATGATGTAGAAAGAAGGTAATACAAATCACCCTCAGACTTTTAATGGTTTTGGTGTATTATCTGATAGTCTTCTTTTTTTAATCTATTTTTTTTCTTTCAATTTGTTCTGTTCTTACAAGATTAGGAGCACTGTGCATATCCAATTTCGCTTCCTGCTCTTTCCACTTAATGTTACGGAATGAGCATATTCCTAGTGGCAGGTTAATAGTTATTATGAAATATTTGTCAGTTTTAATAATTATTATGAAATATTTGTCAGTTTAATAGTTATTATGAAATATTTCATATGTGAAAAAAGACTTAAAGAGCAGTATTGTAAACATCAACTAGCTTAAGAAATAAACCGTTGCCCAGTCGAAGTCTCTGATGTCTATCTTTCTTACCTCACTTTCTTCCTTCCCACCCCAAAGGTAACCATTATATAAACTGTATGTTCATTGTTTAGTTGCATATATTCCTATTTTAACTATTACGTATGATCCCTAAACAATATATATTCCACATTTTAAAACTTTATGTAAATGGCATAAAAAGAATCTATTGCTGTACAACTTTTTTGAGGGCATTGCGTTTGTGAGATTCATGTATGCTGATATACACGGCACTGGTTCATTTTTAACTGCTGCGTAGTATTCCATTTTATGAACACATTTCTATTTGTCTGTTTTCTGCTGATGAATATTTAGGCGACTTCTTTCTGTCCCATTATGAACAATAATAGTACAAACGTTCTTAACGATGCTCCCCTCTGCACGTGTAGGGGAGTTTCCCCAGGGTACAGGTACAGGACCGAAAGTGCTGGGTCAGGGCAAAGCTCGTCTCCGTTTTGCTAGATATTGCCAAATTGCTCTCTAAAGTGGCCGTACTGACTCACGCTTTCCGAAGCAAGGAAAGAGCTCCCAACACCTGGCGTTGAAAGACTTACGTTTTACCATCCGAGGGTTGCAAAGTGGAATGAATGGGTGCATTTTCACCAAGAGGCTTTTGTTCCCCAGCAGAATTGTCACACCCAGCCAGCCATCCACTCACAGGCCTGGTCACTGGTAGGGCTTCGTCGCCATCTCATTTTAAGATGGAGCTTGAGATGAGAGGAAATAGGTGTGCTCTCTCTTCCCCTCCGCCCCTCCTAGCCTAATAATCTCCCCACACACTGACAGGGAGCAGAAAGAACATGAGTGTTGGAGTTAAACTTGCTCTCTGTTTAACCTCGGGTTAGATGTATAACTTCTCTGAACCTGAGTTCTCTAAGCTGCAAAATGAGGATAAGGCCCAACTCACAGGACTATTGAGGGAGAGGAGAAATAAAACAAGGGATACAAAGCTTCTTAGCACCAGCTGGAGGTTCCACCTCAAAGCGTGGATTAGAATTGAGAGGAGGAAGGAGCTAACTCTAATTGTGGGGCGACGAGGGAGATGAAGGAGGGCTGGATGACGGAGGAGGGAGAGCAGAGGCCCCAGGTGAGAGCAGTATCTAGTAGTGTGGGAGGGAGGGAAGTGAAACTCCAACAGAGGAAGATCAGGCGCTGCACCAGAGGAAGTAATCAGAGGTGATTAAAGTCTGGCAGTTTGAATCTGAAGGAACCTTAGCAATAATTTTTGCCTAGCTTCTATGTTACCGTGTTGGGATAGGTAGAACTTCTAGGAATACGACTCAAGATGTCCCACCCCAGTCTCCGGAGAGACTATGAATATGCCGAGATTATCATACAATATCATACAATAGTTGTTTTATATTATATTATACAGGTGACCTTACAATAGGGGGATTGTCTGGGAGGGCCTAATTAAATCACACGAGCCCTTTAAAGCTGAGAACTTCCTTTGGCTGGTGGCAGAAGAGAAAGGCAGAGAGATGCAAAGCACGAGAAAGACTCTACATGCCATTCCTGCTTTGAGATGGAGCTGGCCACGTGATAAGGAATGTGGGCAGCCTCCACGAGCTGAAGGGGGTCCCTGGCGGATAACCAGCAAGGAAATGGGGACCTCAGACCTCCAGCTGCAAAGAATTGAATCCCACCAATACTGGGAATGAGCTTGGAAGAGACCCTTGAGCTTCAGAAGAGAATCCAGCGTGCTGGTGCCTTGATTTCGGCTTCATGAGACCCCGAGCAGAGTACCTTGTCATGCCATCCTGGACGTCTGACCTACGGAACTGTGAGATGAGAAAGGGGTGTTCTTTGAAGCTGCTCAATTCATTAAAGCAGCCCTAGGAAACTAACACATGGGTCCTCCTGAAAACTGAGGCCCAGAGAGTGAAGTGATTGTTTTCACGCCACACAATAGCAGAACCAGAAATCAAACTCACGTGTTTTGACTTTGAATCGGGTACTTTCTCTGCCAAGGCACACTTCCCCCGGGGACCATACGTTTAGCTGGGGTGCAATAAATGCTCTCCCCTAATCGTAATGATCAATAAAATCATATCAAGTCCATCAATTCAGGGAGTGCTAATGGAGTGAGAACTATGGGGCTGGCTCCGTGTTCTGTGCTGTGCAGGACACACATGACTGAGACGAAGTTTCTTATCCTGGAAAGATGGGCTGTACGGTGAAAGAGCAGAACAAGGCAGCTTAGCGGGCAAGTCTGGGTGGCTGGAGCCATAGGCAAGTGTCCATTGGCAAGGAAGGCTCTGAGGATTCTGAAGGATGAGTAGGTTGTGGGTAGGAAGAAGGCTGAGCGTTCCTCGAGGGCTGAGTGGTGGGTGTTTAGATTCTCCGTGAGCTACAATGAACAAACACCCATTGGAAGGAAGGATTTATATTATGATACTTCATATCTGCAAAAGTTTTACCTGCAAGCTGTTTTGGACATGATTGCTAACTAGAAGGGGATGTTTAAACTGAGTGCTCTTCTCCAGTCTTCTTAAATAAAACTGAAGGAGGTGTGTACATGTTAATTGTCAGAAATAGTGGGAGTAGAAATTGTATCTGGATTTATAGGACACAGAAAGCCAATCCAGAAAAACTGGAGAATTTATAGTAAGATATTTCAAAGATATTTTAAAGCAATGAATTTTTCTAATGCCAGGGGAAAGTTTCTTTTGCATTTTTTTTTTTTTTTTTTACTTTGACTTGTTGAGAATAGTATTCTTTTTAGAGCTGGCTGGCAAGGCTCTGGGCTGGATTTGGGGAGAAGGAAGAGGCAACTTGGGGCCAGATTATTGGGGGGAAGCTGAAGGGAAGAGTTTTTGTTCCTTGCAAGAGCTGTGGGGAAATAGCTCAGTTCTGGGATAGGAGAATGATCTGCCAGGTGCATGCACTATAAATTGTATCAGGAGAGACAGTTGGGCCAGAGACCGATTTGGAATTGATTGCGACTAACACAGAAGTGCTACTGGTGAGACCTGGACTGGAATGGGGTTGAGAGGGAGTGGGGGGGGGGGAGAGAGAAAGAGAGAGAGAGAGAGAGAGAGAGAGAGAGAGAGAGAGAGAGAGAGAGAGGAAATTCCCAAGGGTTTTTCTTTCTTCTTCTTTTTTAAGTGACACTTTTTTAAAGTTGGAATAACAGTCTTCAAGTGACTATAGAAATTCAAGATGAGGATTGTCTACAACCTCATCATCTAATTAAATCAGGGTGTTGGTCCACATTATAATCCTCATTTATATGTCCACTTAAAAATGGGATATTCTGCAATAATATTAGAGATAGATTTTACGTCTATCTTTTCAGTTAACATTACTCATTAAGTTTTTTTCCTATTTTCGCCCCATCTTATTTTTTCCCTTATTTCTCTCCCCCACTTCCCTTTCCCGAGCTGTTCAAACGTGTCTCAAAGGCCATTCCCGTTTCCACTCATCCGCAATATGCCAGCCCCTTCCCGAACACAGACAAGTCACCCAACGGCTATTTTCAATCTTCTCTTCCCAATAATAGTTTTACTGCTTCCCCTGGGGATGGCAAGCCCTCACGTTTCTCACAGGCGCCCCGTCCCTTCTCACATGCTCCCGGGGGCTCCAGTGTCCACAACTGCCCACGGCACAAGAGGCCTGACATCCCGTGAGAGGGGACAGATCGATTTTTGAAATGCGAGATCCTCACCCTGATAAGGGCCCTGTTCAAGTCTCCCAGGACATCACAATAAGTGGGGGTGGCCCAGGGCCCATCATGCTGGGCGTTCTCCCAGCACTGTGAACCCAGATTGGCACTGTGGCGACCTCATCTTCAAGCTGCGGAATTGGAGAGCTGGTGCCTGAGCCGTCTGGTGCTGCTCTCCGCCGAGGGAGGCAATCTCCTCTACAGTTATGACTTTTTGGAGATTTAAATACGTAGTATCTGCTTTTGGCTAAGTGATAGGGAAAGCAAGGCTTGGAAGAGTCTGGAGGAGGCATCAAGGACCAAAGAAGTCTGGAAAGGTTTCAAAAAAGAGCTGGGCCTCTATGCCAGGCCTGTGCAGCTCTGCCTAATCCAGTCCTTGACGACCTTGCTGTTTCATCTTGTGTTTCTTCGTCCTCCCCACCCTGACATTTGCCTACCAATCAGTTATGTTCCAACCCCCAGGCCTGTCAGTTCTTTACTGAATGGGCCACACTCCCTCCAGCCACAGGGCCTTTGCACATGCTGTTCCCTTTTTCTGAAAGACTCTTCCTAGCACTCTTCCAGGCCAATTTCTTCTCATACTGAGATCTCAGTTGAAATTCCCTGTCCCTAGAGAGTGCTCCCCTGGCCACTGGTCTAAAACAGGTCCCTCCTGTTATCATCTCTATTACGTCCTTTATAGCGCTGGCCACTGTTTGTAGTTATCTATTCATTTCCTTTCTGTCCATCTCTCCACTCCGCTGCAGGTGCTTTGATAAAACCAGGTGCTTTGCTGGTTTTGTCTCCCACTATTATCTTCAGTAGACACTGTGTATGCAGTAAATTTGTTAGACGTACACAGCCTCCCACGGCAGGGAGGGATTTCACGTGCACACAGGCAGAGTCAGAAAGGATTTGGGGACAAGGAGTTGATAGAGTTGGTTTAAGCAAAAGGCTTGTTGGGGAAGCAATGAGAGTTCTTGTGGAAATATGAGAAGTGGCAGTCTCGAAGCATCCCTACACCACAGGTAGGGTTCAGGTTGTGTTCTGTGGGCACTGGGTAGCGACTGAAGATTTGAGTGCTGAGGGCAGATGCATATAAGGCAGATTCAGGAGGCTGTAGAAACACCAGCTCACATTTTTGCAGCCCTTACTTTGTACCAGATACGGTGCTAAGCACGTTATATATATTGCCTCATTTAAATCTCCCGAAACTTCGATGAGGTGTCCTTTTTTATCCGCATTTAAGAAAATGAAGGCCAAAAGAGGCGAAGTGTCTTGCCTAGGATCACTCAGAAAGCAGGGGAGCTCAGATTCAGCTAGAGCCGCCACCCGGAGCCCACCGCCCTGCCACGAGAGCCCACTCCATTGCTTCTGGATAATCGTACTCTCTGCCACCGAGTACTTCCCACATGCTCAGATCTGTGTCCACCCATTTAATTTGATTCGAGCGGGTGGGTGGAGGCCAACGGACTCATTGGTACAAAACTGGCTTCTGGAATAGCCAAGCGGTTCAGAGCTCGGGGGAGCAGCATGGAGTCAGAATGAAGCCGCAGAGTTCACATCTAACACCTACGGTTACGAGCTGTCGGGTAGGCTACTCGCCACTCTGTGACTCGGTTTCCTCCTCCACCTAGTAAGGAGGTCACTTGAGAAGTCAACATTATCAAAGGTGTCAGTTACCAAATGGTCACTGCCAGCGGAGGGGTGTAAGGAGAGAAAGAAGATGTCCCAGGCCTGGCACGTAGTAGGATGGTGATCCACACTAGTTTCCTTTCCCATCTGTGACCCGTGTGGGTAGGGGGATATCAAAGGCTGATCGGCAGGACTCAGTCACTTCTTGGAGACAGGAAGGGGAGAGAAGAGAAGGAAGCCTGATGCCCAGGTTGTAAGCAGGAGGCATGATAAAGCCTTTGACAGAAATGGGGCAGCCTGGACACGGGGTTTGTTACAGGCGTTTAAAAAAGAATCATTCAAGAGAGGGAAGAGAAATGTCCTGACAGCTGCTTGATAAACCCTAACCTTGTATGTGGCATCTGACAGAATCTCCGTGGAAATCAAGCACTGGACATAAGACATTCCTGTCTGAAGTGAGGAGAGGAGACAAGACGACCTTTGATAATCCTTTCCAATCCTTGAATATTGTGACAAACCTATAAAATACCACCTAGATAGCTGACACTTCTAAAGAGAAAACATGTCGAGATAAAGTTCCTCACCATGGCTTACGGGGAGGGTGCTGTGTGATCTGGCCCCTGCCTTCTTCCCTAGCCCCATCGTACTTATGGCCTCCCCACTAGCCTCTCTGACCTTGATACTAGCTTTGCTCCCTCTGGCCACAGAGCCTTTGCACATGCTGTTTTCTCCTTGCCTGGCATGCTGTCCCTGCTCCTCCTCTCCTTGCTTCAGACTGTAGCTCCAGAGCAGCTTCCTCAAGAGGCTGGCTCTCGCCTCCCTACCCAGGCCATGCCTCCTCCCCTCTTTCTCTTTCGTAGCATTTCTGCCATTTTTAATTTATCGGTGCGATTGCTGGATGAATGTCTGAATCCCTCACAAGACGGAGCTCTGTGAGAAGCTGTGCGTCTGTATCTGTGGCTGCTTATCATCGAACCTTCAGGCATCTCACGAGTTACAGACCTGCCTCCTGAACTTGGCCCCCAGGTGGTTTCCCAGGCACCTCCAACTCAACATTTCTAAGTGACCTCATGAGTTCCCATCAAAAAATGCTTCCTCCTTTTCCTGTATCCCGACCTCGGTCAATAGTCCCACCACCCACCCAGGTGCCTAAGATAGAGATCCCACCTGCCTTCTTCCTTCTTGGGTCTGCCCTATGCCCAGGTCTGGCACACAGGAGGAGCCCCGGAGATGTTTGCTGAGTGAGGTCTGTGGTCTCAGCCCAGTTTAATGTCCTCTGCCTTTACAATCCCACCTCTGAACCCTCTGTATCATCTCCTCCCACTTTAAGTATTCTTGGAAAAATACTGGTAGCATATTTAGAAAAACTAAACTAAACCTGCCCTACTGAAATACAAACATTCTTTGCTTTTACATTTCCTGTTTCCTGAGAAATGGAATAGTCCAAAATAAACCGATAGGGTGGCAATATTTGTCTGTCAATACACTTTTCTCGTTCTTGCCCGTGTGATGTTTGTGGCAGAGAATGCTCAGGCTGCCTGCCCGTCTCCTCTATGAGAGTCTCCTGGGCGCCCCTTACAGTCCAGACAACAGCCCAGTGAAATGGCACCCCTGGGAGGGTCTGCATGATCCACAGTGTTGAAGACCAGCCTGAATCCTATGTGTCTATGCAGCCACGGATCTCAAACTCCCTAGGTTTTCCGTCATACTTTTCTTTTATTCACAGTATTGTTCCAGCTCCATCTCTAGGTGGGAGAAAAGCCCCCTTCACAAGTCAGATGATCTCAATATAGGAAATTATTTTTCCTCTTCTTAGCGACTTCAGAAAATAGCTAAATAATAATAGCAATGCTTTAGTATCCACATATGGTTTTGGTTCTGTGTATGTTCACACATGTAATCACTTAAGATTAAAGTAAATATAAAATTTTGGATAAAGTGACTCTTATTAGTGTTGCATAGAACAAATGCTGTTTATTTGGGGCTATAAGCAAAGGGAGCTATTTCCTCTGGCTCAGGGAAACTATTTGTGAAATGTCATAGAATGAGGAGGAAGAGTGAAAGTAGGCTTTGAAGCCAGCTAGACCTGAGTTCAAACACTGCCGATGTCTCTTCCTATTGGAGCACCTTTGGCCAAGTTTCTTTGCTTCTCTGGCATCAGTTGCTTTATCTGGACATGGGAATAGGTACACCGGCAATTCAGGTGATCTTGAAGATTTGAGTCTGTAAGCCAAATATATGTGACATGTAGCTGGATCCCAGCCAGACATTCTCGGGATAATTTGAACTAGTATTCACTTAAAATGAATGCAAAGAACCCCAAATTACCACCTGCTGATTATTAGCTTTTTAAAAAGTTTTTTTTTTATACTATGCTTTGTAAAAATCTGCTTTGAAATTATTTTAAAAATTAACAGTAAATTGACATGATGGATTGATATCCCTTAGACATAGAATAACTCGTACTTATTTTCCTGTGTAGAAATATACTCAACCTCTAAGGATTACATGCTGCCTGGTTTTTATTCTGTAAATCTCGTCTAACCTTCTATTTAATTCAGTGAGATAGGACCTACCATAGCTGCAGTGGTAGGGCCTGACTTTTATTTTTTAAATAACAGCCTTATTGAGATACAGCTCATATACCATAAAATTCACCCTCTTTAAAGTGCACAATTCAGTGTTTCTAGTATATTCACGGAGGTGTGAGACTATTACCACTATTATCTCATTTCAGAACATTTTCGTCACTGAAATCCAATTTTTATCACCCCACACCCATTACCAGTTACTCCCTATTTATCTCTCCCTCCAGCCTTGGCTACCAATGGTCTACTTTTTGTCTCTATAGATTTGCAAATTCTGGAAATTTAATATAAATGGAAACATACATTTAGCATGCTTTCATTTAGCATGCTTTCAAGATTCATCCATGTTGTATGTAGCATGTATCAGTACTTAACTTCTTTTTACTGCCCAATTCTATTCCATGGCGTGATGGAGCCTGGCTTTTAAATGCATTTGGAATGGCCTGGATGTGT
Source organism: Macroglossus sobrinus (assembly GCA_004027375.1). Taxonomy (NCBI): domain Eukaryota; kingdom Metazoa; phylum Chordata; class Mammalia; order Chiroptera; family Pteropodidae; genus Macroglossus; species Macroglossus sobrinus. Next base: position 68,341 of record PVKZ01003389.1, read on the forward strand.
ATTTGCAGTGACTGCAAATCACGAAGGCAGATGAATGTCTTAGCGGATTTCAGCGAACAAGGATAAGACTTTGGCAATGCCACGGATCAGAAATACAATATCCAGCTGGGCGTCTCATGACTTTATATAACACTTGGGAGGGAGAAGGGTTTCTCACTGGCAAACAAACACTAGTTTGCAGGCACTTGTGTCAACCTTATCGGCCTCATTCCCCAACTGTTCTTAGCCCTTACAAGCAGAAGCCCTCAGCCAGATCGTCAGTCCAATCAATGGCACAAGCAAGATCTCTGCTTCCGGCATATTGTCACTGAATTTGTTGTCCCATGAACAAGTTGATAAAGAGAAGGGCTAAGATAAAAGAAGGTTTAGAAGCTAAAGAAGGAAGTATCAACAAATATTAGTACTGGGTATCCATGAACAGAGTAAGAGAGAGTAAATTATCTGTGTTTCTCCCTCCCTCTCACAGAACCTTCACCCCTTCCCTTCTGAAAATGACCTTGATTTTCCAAACGCCGTGGCTAACTTCGAAGCCACTCAGAGAGGAAGCTTTGAGGTATGGATCTTATAATCTTACCAACAAAGCTAAAACCGAGATTGCCCTTATATGTTTATTTCCACATTTTTTTGAGCTCCGTGGAGGCAAGGCCATACTCATTGTGTGCATCGTTTGCCCAGCACATAGCAGATATTCAATATTTGTTGACTGAATTTTCTGAGTAAATGTAGCAATGTAGAATGATGAGAACTGTGTAAATGTTAGGTGCTATTATCATGACCACCATTGTCATTATTATCATGTATTAACTGAGTTACTTTTAGAGGTGCCCGCTTCCCGGTACTGAAACTTTTGCCATTCCAGGTGACTAGTATTCTCTTGGTGTCTCTGTCCTTTTCCAGGCCCACAAGGGCACCCACTCTTTCTTTAGCATCTCCTTCCCATTTCCTGCAGGTCTCAACCACTGCTGAGCTGTGTGTCCTTGGGCAAGTGACTTCACGTCTCTGTGCCTTGATTTCTGCATTTATGAAGAGAGCTAAAGGTAGTCAGCTTCCCACAGGTCGTCTCAGGGTTTATGTGAGCTGAAGTACTGAAGCACGTACCCAGGCGCAGAGGGCGTGCTGGACTCATGCCGGCTGCTGGGATTGTTAATGTTAACCCAACACTGTTCTCACAGCTGCTACATCGCCTCCTGCCTTCCCTGCTCTTGCCTTTGCAAGGTGACACCTGCCAAGAGGAATCTGGGCTTTCATGTCAGAGCCTAGCAGGGGTTTAACGGGTTACCTGTGTGGCCATAAATCTGTAGCGGATGGATGTGTGTTGGTGACAGGGAAGGACATGCTAAGGTGATGACTCTGAACTTGAGGGAAAGATAGACAGGGGTCATTCCAGCTCTTTCCTGGGTCTGGAGTTAGGCAGCTCTGTTTGGACATAAGGAAGGGACCTGATAACCCTTGAGGGTCACCCCAACCATCAAGACCTCCCCTCTTTATTTTTATTTTTCAATTGGAGTTGACATTCAATATTTTTTTATATTAGTTTTAAGTGTAAGAGCCCCCACTTTTTATCAAGCAGGGTCTCCTGCTTGATCTGAAAGAGAGGTAAACCCTGTTCACCGATGTGGAAAGGGTCCCCTAGATTACTCAGCACAACAGACAGCCTGGCGAGGCAGAGACCCTGCACGGAATCCCAAGTCCAGCGAACATCCTTCAGTGTCCCTTTAGCTCCGCTTCCTCTCTGAATGGCCTTCATAAATTAGGAATCTGAAGTGCAGAAAAAAGATACTTGCTCAAGACTACAAAATGCAACTATGAAACCAAGGCTTTGAAATCAGAAATACTTCTGTCCTTTTTAGAAAAATGCCTTTTATGGAACATATGCTGTGCCCCTGATTCCAAGGGGGCTTTTCTTCTTCTGCAAGTTCCAGACAAATATTGGGAAAAAAGTACTGTTCAATGCGGAAGAACGGTGGGGAGCTTAAAAAAATACATACCCTCCCATTATTGGGGAGTTGACTGTGTGACACTCTGCTAAGTGCTGATCGGTGGCTTCCCCTGGAGCCTCATGACAACCCTATGAGATGTACGGGAGGGAAGGGAGTCAGGACGGGGCCCCAGACCCACAGAGGAGCAGCGAGAGCAACTGGCAGGGCTGTAGCTCCATCCTAGCTCTGCCTCGTTCTAGAGGAAGTTGGGGAGCGTGCTGCAGGGGTGTGGACCCTCCAATGAAGAAATAACAGTGGTCTCAAAGGCTGGCCATGACGCTGTTTTATACCCAGCTAACGTCACCCTTCTGATCACAGAAGATATAAGACAGTCTTTTCCCCACTGTACTGCGGGGAGTGGAGTTCTAGGGGGGCAGTCTGGGTGAGCCCTCCCCTGAAGGCTAATGAGGGATACTTGCACCATCCCTACTGCAGGGGAAAACTCTCAGGACCCGAATAGACACTGGGGCTTTGTGCCGAAGGGTGAGACCGTCTCCAGTTACAGGGGCTTCTTTAAGAAAGGAGTCATGCTGGCCACCGGTGGTAGAGGCCAACGATCATTCAGTGTCCACATGTGGCGGGCTCCACAGCAGCAAGAGAGACACATCTCATTTGATCCTCACAAGAGCCCTGTTGCAGTACTGCTGTTATTCATCCCTCATTCACAGACGACAGACCGAGACTGAACTAAATATCTTACTCAGGTTGGCCAGGGCCAGAGTGCACGCTTTGGGACCAGGCTGCTTTTCACACTGGGAGACACAGAGAGGACCCGGGCCCTACTCTGGGAGCTGCAGATCTATACAAAAATGATTTTAACTCAGCAATGTAAACATTCAAGAGAACAGTGAAGAAAATGCTGTAGATGCAAAGAAGAGTGAATGGTCACCTGTTGGGGGTGGGATATTGGAAGAGGTATCATGGACAAGGGGAAATTTGCTTTGGGCTTTGCCAGTCAAGTAGGAGTTTGCCAAGTAGAGGAAAGGGTGATCCAGGCAGAAGTATCCACAAGGGAGAAGGCACAAGGGTGTGAAGGTTCCCGGAGGACTCAGGGAGCATCAGGGCCAGACACGGGGTAGAAGGTCAGGGGAGGGTGACCCTGGGGCAGCAGGGCTGGCCAGGGCTCCACGCTCACAAAGGACCTTGAATTTGAACTCTTTAATGATCTCTTCACATAGTCGTTGTACTGTGTGCATGTTAAACATTGGTCTGTTAAATGTACGAATTAAAACTGTACCACAAATTTGGTTAACCCATTTTAGAATTTTTTAAAACAAATCTGGAGCCTCTGAAAAATGGACTATCCTCCTCTTTCATAAATACACACTGAAGTATTTTCAGATGAAAGGACATCATGTCTTGGATTTGCTCTAAAATAACCAGTGTGGGGTGGGGATGTAGAGGTGACAAGATCGGGCATTTATTGAAGCTCATGATGGTATATGAAGGTTCATCATTTTACTCTCCGCTTTTGTGTGGGTTTGAACATTTCTATTATAAAAGTTCTCTTTCTTTTTTTTTTTTTTTTGAGCGTCCTCCCTTACCCTGTGTAGTCCTGGGAAGCCCCAGGATGTCCCTCAGTGAGAGAGAGGGGTGACTGCTGGGGCAGGAGGGGACATGGGGCTGAAGAGCAGACCAGAGCCAGATTGTAAAAAGCCTTGTAAACTGTTCTGAGAGGTTTGGACTTAATCCTGCAAATGATGGGAAGCCCAGGGCAGCATTTTTAGTAGGGTAATGACAGCATTAGATTTGCATTTGGGAAAGAAGGCTTCTAGCTGGTGTCTGGATGGGTAAGTGTGTGTGTTTGGGGAGGAGGGGTCGGGGTCAGGTGGAGGGCCTAACCCAAAGTCTGCAGAGAACAAGTCAGCTTCTCTTCTATTCTGTCCCCAGGCTGTGCCACCAGGGAGGACCCAAGCTGAGACAGTGGCCATGTCAAGGAAAGGAGAGATGGGTTTGAGTAAGACCTCTTGTATCTTTGTCTTCCCAGCATCACACTCTGTTGTGGTTACTTGTCACAAGAAGTAATTACTTATTGCAATATGCCAATAAGAATTATTTACTGACAGTCTCTCTGATGAGACAAGGTGTAGTCGGAACATGCTTATCTTCCCTCGTCCTTATCCCAGAGCTGGCATGCTGCCTGGAAAGGCTCAATTGTTAGGTAAATGGACGAATGTATAGCATAGAGCTGTCTCTGGTCACTAAATCAAGAAGGGTGTGAAGCACCTATGGAGAACCAGCTCTGTGTTGGGTGCTGCCTACAGCAATTTTATTTTTGTTTCCTTATTTATCATGCCCAGTAACTCTACCCGTTAGGTATTCACTATGGCCATTTTGCAGATGGAAAAACTGAGGCTCAGAGAGATGGAGACACACCCCCAAGTTCACCCAGCACAGCACCTGACGCATAGCAGCGTCTCGATAGATGTCTGTGGGTTGGACTGAACTGATGTGAAATCACAGGACGTCACTGCCCAAGGTGGGTGAGGAAGGCTCGGATCTTCCCTTGGGAGAAAGCAATTTCCTCTCTCCGCAAGAGCTTCCCAAAAGGCAGTGGTTTCTGAGCTGAGAGGGGATGGGAACAAACAAACCGGGCATGAGGTTCATCCATGAATATGTCAGCCCTGGGAACTGATGTCTCCATTTCTCTCTTGGTTCCTTGATGAGGTGCTTCCTCCATTTCAGATGAATAGTGGGTTTTTATTTCCCTTCTAAAAAAAGCTTCTAGACGCTTTTTAAATTAGGCAAATGAGCAAGGGCGATGTTCGTTTTTTTCCCCCTTTCATTTCGAAAGAGTGTGGTGTGCCAGAAGGCCGTTGGACAGAATGTTCAGAGTCACATAATACAAGGACAGAGGTTGCCAAGCTCCTAAATCACTAACCAGACAGGACAGTCTCAGCCTTTGGGACTTGGAGACCCCTGAGCCAGCACCATGCATCCCCAACAAGTGCAAAGGGGCCCCTTAGCCTGAGGTCTCAGCAGGAAAGGAGGCCCCTACCTCGAGGACCTGGAAATTCCAAGGGAGGCCACCACTCCTTGAGCTCATCTCTCTGTGAGCTGCCTCGTGAGCAAGGAAAGTGGGCCTGCTTCTGTAGAACTTCCTGAGGTGGCTCCAACGCCAGTACCTTCTTTCTGAGCTTCAGTTTACTCATCGGTAAAATGGGCCTAAGCGAAGGACGGTGACAGATAGAGAAACTAAATGCAGGTATCTACTGACCATCTCCTGCCCGCTGGTCTCCTCTCTCTGAATTCTGTGAGCCTTGATAGTCAAAGTGTGGTTCTAGAACCAGCAGCGTCAAAGCCACGTGGGCCCTTGTTGGCAATGCTAAGTCTCAAGCCCCATCCCGAACCTGCTGCTCAGAGTCTGCAGATGCTCAGGTGATTCATACGCATGTTAAAGTTTGAGAGACACTGATCTCACTTTGCATATGACCTTGGCTAAGTCACTTTACCTCTTGGCTTTAATTTATTCATTTATAAAACAAAAGGTACTAATTTAAATGGCTTCTAGATCTGAAGTCCTATAAAGTTCCAGTCTTACTGATAAATACAAGTCTTTGATCCCAAAATGTATGTAGGAGCTCCATCCCTGTTCTGAAGTATCAGGTTTTGAATCGGTCAGATAATCAATGAGCATGTGTTTAGGTAAGGTCACAGGGCTGGGCTGGGGGAGGGTGATGTGGAGGTATAAGTATGAGCAAGCATCCTGGAGTTTCCAGGATGGTCTCGTTTGAAAACACTGTCACATTATCAACCCTTAAATCTCTAATTTGGATTTGGAAAATATAAGCTCTAGCAGCATTAGCCACAGTCCAACTCACGGTAGATTGCATTGATGGTCCCAATGAATGGCTTCTCTGCATCCATGTCCTTTAATTTGACTCTACAGGTCCTTCCAATAGGAGGTGGACTCTATTTTCCCATCCCTTGAATTTGGATGGCCTTGTGACTTTCTTTGGCCAAGACAGCACAGCAGAAGTGATGCTGGGGTCCTGAGCCCAGCGGCCTTGGGCATAGCACGAGAGCAGCAGGAAGGCTCACGTTTCTGTGCCACTTGTGCTGAAAGATGGGTGCTGCTGCTTGAGGATGCTGAAGCAGGATAGAACCATCCTAGGGCCAGGTAAGGGTGAGTCATGGTTATCTTTGCCTTTTTCTGCCTTTTTCTCGGGGCAGGAATGAACCAGAAACTCATTCACACGAAGGTGCAAATGATTTTCTCCAATTTTAATCCTTGTTAGGCATTTTCAAAGGGGATCAATGACTTTACTAAAAGACCAAAGCTTTACTAGAAAAAAAAATCTCATCCCAAGGGTGGGCAGGACAGCCTGGGTTTTGTGGCTGCTCTTGGCCCATGGCTGTGTGGCTGGTGGTCTCCACAAGGGCACCCGGCTGAGGGGGTGAGAAGGGGGATTCTGTCCAGTCTGTGCTTCCTCTGCTGAGCCGGGCACGTGGAGGTGGGGACCGCTTTTCAGCTTGAAGGGAGCACTGGCTTTTCCAAATTGTGCCGCTTGTAGGGTGTGTCTCATTCTTGATGCACTCCAGTTCTCCATATATACTAATCTCCACTCCAGAGGGAAGGATAAAGGAGCTATGGGGTGGCCAAGGGGGACACGTAGCATCAATAGGGGACCAGCTCTGCTGAGCACTGCCTGCAGCACGTTCACTTTTATTTCCTTGTTTATCCTGCCCAGTAACTCTACAAGTTAGATGTTATAATGGCCATTGTGCAGATGGGAGAACAGAAACTCAGAGACCTTAAGAATCACCCCCAAGTCTGTCCAGCTAAGGAGTAGGCATCCTGACTCCAATCCGTGTGACCATCCAGCTGCTCAGGTGAGACTTGCCAGGGTGGAGAGTAGCTGACCGATGGGGACGGGTCCTAGACTCAGATTCCACTTTGCCTGTTTGACCTTGACACCTTTTGACCTCCCCTAGAGAAAGGACGGCGTGAGCTCTGTAAGAACAGGCCGGGGAGGGCGGCTGGTTCTGAACCTCTACAAAAGGTCCTGTTTACTTACAGTCACACAGCTGGGCTGGATTAGTCCAGCTTCATAAATAGCTTTCGAAAACCAGTGGGCTGGAAAAGTCCAATTTGTCCCGGAGAATGCGCAGAGGCCCCACCCACACCCATCCGTGTCCCCTGCCATGTAGCCGTGCCTGACCTCTCTATTTTGTGGCCCATCTCCACCTTCTTCTCTGAGCCACAATAAAAAAAAAATCTCTTAGCATTTTCCCCGCGTGCTTCCCACCGCTCCCCGTGATCAAACTCCTGAAAGGCCAAATTAGGAGGAGAAGCAAAGGAGAGGAAACTCCTTGGAGGCTGAGCTGCCTGGCTTTCCTTGGGTTTCCTGCCTCATTTGCATGAGGCTAGGGGTTTGCGACACCTGGGGGGTTGTGTTTAGGGCTCCTCAGGAGGCCCATGCTCCTTCCCTGCCCAGGGCGGCCTCAGAGGAGGACAGCTGGAATGTGTTTTCTCACAGTCACACTTTGGTTGACATTCCAGAGAGTCAGAGGGACTTACAGTTCAGCAAGTCAAAAGGCTCTGCCCCCAGGCTGTGGGGCCAACAGGCCTCCAGAAACTGGACACAGAATCGTTCCTTTGTACGTGCGAGGAGCTGCATTTTTCAGGGAGAGGCTGCATGAGTTCCTTCTCTTTCTCATAGGGGGCTGAGACACTCCCCGCTAGAAGTTAAAGAACATTAGACACTTCTAACGCATCTTGTTTTTTGCAGGAGGGGACACAGAGGCCTAGAGAGAGGTAGGGTCACGCCCCAAGTAATTAAAGCGACAGAGCTCAGAGGAGAGCCCAGCAGAAGTATAGCTTAGGTGTGGTGCTGGTGTTGGGAGGTAGGGTTTGTTCTTCCTGAGCACATTTTCTCAAAGTGGGCCCTTTCAACAGTGTTTGACCACAAAAGGTTGACCAGATGGCTGCCATTAATAAGCTGAAAGACGTTAGCATGGAGGCAAGATTGTGAACCACAGGGAGAAGGCAGGTGGTTGAAGGTTGCTAAATGATAGATCCTTTGGAATATATAGCACACACTTGCACCAATCAATGGCAGTCCCCCCACCACCCCAACCTGGTCACCTAAGCCCAGCCAGACATGTCCCAGGATACCTGGAATCCAGGAGGGCGACATACCAATTCATTGCTCTTTCCTCCTTGCTGTTCACTCAGCAAATATTTATTGATTTCTTAGTTCTGTACCAGAGGCCAGGATATAGTAATGAACAAGGTCCCCGCCTTATGGAACTTATTCAAATTGAGAAAACTGGTGACATCTTTATAATTGTAAGAGGGGACTCTGGTCCAAGGTGGGGTGGCACAGCTCTGTTGGAATAAGGCTCTTCCTTGAGCTTTGAGGTACCTTCTCCTTCCCCAAGAAAGGGTTCCGATGGGAGGAGGTGACATTAATGTTCATTTGTTTCAGACTCGACGCCCTCCAACTCAACAGGGTCCCCGAGCTTTTCCTGACTCCAAGGACACTGCAGACTCCCGGCTCATAACAAACGATGGTCATGAGCATGCCAGCCCTCTCCTTCCGTGAGGCAATCCTCAGAGGCCTTTGCCAAGATAAACTGTTTGGCCTTCTGCCTTGAAAGCCGATCCTCTTCCGAGTCTGATTATTGCTTTTCTGAAACACAGGGACAATGACATCATTGCTCCCTCCCTGGCTTAGGGATTTGATGGTCAGCATGAAGTCAGGATTTGGAATGGTGCCTGCTCTTTGCCAATGCCCAGAGAGGCCTGGGGTGGGGGCCGTGGAGTGAAGCAAGCGTGTGAGGGAGGGGTGGGCTCTGCGAATTCCCCAGAGGCTGGGAGGGGGTTCACTTTCCAATCTGTTGCTGGCATCTGGGTCTGCCTTGCTGCCTCTTGTGAGGGCTGAGCTGATAGTCAGTAGATACATACCTGTCTGGCTATACCAGTTGTTAAAATATTGAAATACTTTCATTTCATACTTCCATTGCTGGGGTGCCTTCCTGCTATCCCACCATCCCTGATAACTTCCCTGAGCCAACTCCTCACAATTCCTATCATCTAGCCCCTCCAGGGGCCTGTCCAGCAGTCCTCTGATGGCCAATGCCTATGTCGTATCGCAGATAAAGTGTGGCTACTATGTTTCGCAGAAGAACCCGGAGACTTTGACTGGGCTGTTTGTGGCCAGACACCCGCAAGAAGGCACTCCCCTGTGAAGCAGGGAACTCCTTTTGGCCCCTGTGGGGCCCAGTCTTTACATAATCAAAGGTTTACATTTCCTTTGCCAGAGGCTACAAGGCATCTCCATGGTGTTCTAGTCCAGCCCACTCCTTGTACAGACAGCTCGCTCTTTGCATCTCAGAAAGAAGTCCTTTCTTTGTTCAGGTCAGCAACCTGATGACCAGTCCAAGCCTTCTGACCATCCTTTAGGTCAAGATACTCAAGGTACCATCTCCTGCACCCAAAGGAGCCTGAACTTGGGGAGGAAGATCATAGATGCTGAAGTGGTCCATGTCTTTAAAACCTTCCCAAGAACCAGAAGCCAGGCAGTGTCAGGTGATGAGAAAACTCTGGGCCAGGCATGTGAATCTGAGTGCTCAGAGGGGCCAATGAATGACTGATGCCAGGGGGAGGAGGTAGTATCATCGCCATGATACCCGAGGCAAACAGAGACCTTGGCTTCGAAGACCGTGAAGACATTCCCGCCGTTTTCCTGGTCCTCGTCGGCTCCCTTTCTGCACCCAGGGCCAGTTGCGGGGAACAGTGGTGTTTCCTCTCGTGTGAGTGGATTTCCAGCTCAGCCTCCGCACGGAGTCAGGCACCTCGCATCCCTCAGGAGCCTGGCCTGCACCTGAGCAGAAATCTCAACTCGGCAGCTCATGGGCTGGATGCGGCCTGCAGATCTCTGTCACGGGGCCTACCCAGTGTTGGTGACTTTAAAACAAAACTGAATAATTGACCGACATCGATAAAGTGATAGATGTTATGTAGAAACTTGGATACGGGACTTATCTCGAGTCATTGCTGGCGACCTGGCCAGCTGTGTGCCTGTGTTTCGGCAGGCAGGGCAAGCACCTTTCAGGTGAAGCATGTACTGGTTCGCCACCGCCCACCCCCACCTCTCCAGCTGGCCTCAGTCATTTGCTGGCCAAGAGGCACCCAAGTTCCCAGAGTCTCCCTCCACTGCCTGACACTGCCTTGCTTTTTGTTTCTTAGAAAAGTTGTGCTTTGGATGAAATAAATAGACCGCTTGAGTGGCCATGATCTTTGTCCCCACATTCAGGCCCTTTTGGGAAAGAGAGATGTTCAGGGTCTCAGGCCTGTCACAGGGACGGTCATTCGTTGACCATCTGGCTGCTGTTTCTGAGGGTCCTCCCTCCCTCTGCCGACCCCCTTTCCTGGCAGTGCCATCAACCTCTGCTCTCAGGCCACCTGACTCCTCCACCCAGACCACTGAATGCACGCACAGATGTTTGCTGAACACCTATGACAGACGCTGCCTGGGGATGCAAGCACGAGAAAGACACATTTCCTTACTTTTAGTTTTAAGGATCTCAGTCATGTGGGGATTAGACAAAGATACCGATGATGAAAAGTAAAGGCCAAGTATTCTGCATCGTATGAAAAACGTTTCAAATAAGACAGCTCACGTCTGCTGCGGAAGGGATGGGAGGGATCAGGAAAGCCTGGATGAGGGAGGAAGTGTCTGAGACTGGTCTTGAGAGATGACTAGGATCTCAGGGGCTGGGAACTGGCTGGGGGCGAGGGGCGGAAAGAGTGCTCCAGGCAGGCAGAGGGAACAGTGAGGAGGAGAGTTTATGCAGGGCGTGTGCATGCTGCAGAGCGTGGCTGGTACCCAGATGCAGGCGGAGGATGCTGTGGGACCCAAGGCTGTATGATGGATGGAGCCATTCTTGGCAGACATGGAATTAGATGAAGACTGAGAACCTTCTCAAAGTGCAGACAGGGAGAAGAGTTATCAGTAATTTACACCTTCAAGCAAAAGGAGGACAGACACCTTGTTTTGTAGGAGAAAGTTAAGAAAGGGAGGAAAGCAGATGAGCATTCGGGCAGAGGCTGGGGGAAGGGAAGACTGCTGACATGCTCCAATAGGGAAACGACGTGTGAGAGCATGAAGTGTGGCAGCGTGCACTCACGAAGCTGCTGCACCAAGAATCACGGCATCTCCAGTCTGGGAGAGGTTTTGCAGATACCCAGGTCCACCTCCTCACCTTACTTTGGAGGATATGCGAGAGGCCCCAAGTGGGGAAATGGGGGGCCATGAATACTGGGGTGGCAAAGCTGAGCAGTTTTACCTTTTATAGTGTCACACACACATAGTAAGTTTGCAGTACCTGTGTATTGAAATGATCAAAATATTTATTTCTACCTAGAACTGACCTGGTGAAATGGAAAGTGAGGTCCCTGCACACCTGGTGGGGTGGGAATAAATCCCACGTGATGGTGTCTTCTCTTGCCTCCCCTCCCACCACTCCCTGGGGCCCCTCCTCTTCGGAGGAACCCCAAAGGATGCACTTATGCCCCGCTGTGGGCTCTCAGTTCTCACGCAGGGCCGATGCTGGCTCAGGAGTTGGGGTGCAGTGCGCTGCGCATCCCCCCCTGCTGCCCACCCTCCTCCCAGGCATGTTGTGTGTGGGGGCGGTGGTGGCCGGCGGGCTGGTGGCTTCCTGCAGCAGCGGCAGGGCTGGGCATCCGAACTGGCACCACTCGAGTTCACCGCAGCATTCTGAACATTCGGGAACACAGGAAGGCCTGCCTTTTTCAAGTTCCCTTTGTTTTCAAGGAGGGTCTGGAGCCCACAGGGAGGAGGAAAACAAAACCAGGAAAACAGATGATTTGCTTTGCAAAGACAGTGTGTGCACAGGCTGCAGCTTCTGGGAGTCCTAACGTCCCCCTGTTCTTGTCCACATATGCACACCAACACATCCACACACACACACACACATACACACGAACACACACACACACACACACACACACACACACACACACACACCTTTCCTTACACCTTCAGGCATGCAGAGACACAGACACACCCAGAAGCTGGGACTTGTGTCCACATAGACACCACCCACACCTAACAACAGAGGTTACACCCACACATGCAGGCGGCTAACGAAGCATACGCACATCTAGAAACGTGGAGATGCCCACGCACAGAGACACACTCCAGATACCCAGACACACGGACACACAGAGACACGCCGGGAAACTCGGAGACAGCCATTTGCATTGAAAAATTCACAGACCGAACACACACATGCACACATGCACACACACACACCTGTGCAAACACAGAGGAGTATTTTCAGAAGGGGCCAGGGAACCAGCTGCTCCCTGGGGAACCCTTGCATGGTCCAAGGGGACCCGAAGTTCTCATCCTTGCCCACTCCTCAGCCTGCCACCCCCTTGGCCCTCAGCCCTCCGCCCTCTGGGAGAGTGTGGGCAGGTGAGATGACATTTCAAAGGCTGCAGGGCACAGAGGCAACAAGTCCTTTGGCTTTTCCCATTTTCCCTGTGGTGTTTGTGTCCTCGTTTAATTTACAGCTTTGAGTACTTCTTTCACAAAGAAAACTCTTTACAATTAAGGAGAAGTGAGAGGAGGGAGACAGGGAGGGGCCGCAGGAGGAGGCTTCTGGGGCTGCCTCGCCCTGGGGGGTTTCTGCACATTTCTTGGTTGGTGTTGATAAAGTGCAGCCCAATGGGGGCTGGGGGAAGGGATTTGAAGAGAAGATGTGGGGTGTGGTAGGGGCGCCACGATTCCTCTGGCAACAAAAGCAGAAAGGAAGATGAAAAGTCACTCAAATATTTAGCTACCGGCTGGGAGATGACTGATTTCTCTCTCCTGTAACTGGTACTGTGACTGGGGATGTTTCCTTTGGTGTGTGTTCAATTTTCCCAATCAAAAATGGAAAACTGGGGGCCTTTCTCTGGAGGAAGAGGCTCTTTTCGCTCAGAGGAGAGGCCCAGGTGAGCTGTGAAACGGATGAAGGTCCGAGAAAAGCATCACTAGATCTCAGAGAGGCATGGAGAGAGGCCCAGCTGACATCTGGGCAACATATGTAAAAGCATTTGCAAACTAAAGCACTATGCAATGCAAAGAATCATTTGCTATCCTTGTTAAAATATACACAAACACCATCATTAAAATGTTTGTGTTGAGTGGTTGATAATTCTGAATAATGTAACTATGAAAGAGGCTGAAAAGGGTCAAATCCTGGGGGTAGCTGGGGCTTTCTGGGCAGGCTGCAAGATGGGGGGGATGTTGGCTGGAGGGAGTTCTCTCACTTCTTCCATGAGCAGCTAACTTCCCCTAACCTTCAGCCCCCAAAAGCTCCCCCTTCTCTCACTATCTTTTCTGTCATCCATGGGTCTATTTAAATGCTGTCTAAATATTTTTCTTTATATCTTGCCAGAGCCACACTCTGGGAGTCTCTGTGGCAATCTTCCTTCTTATCCAGCTCCCCTGTGTACATATCTCTGTGCACATTCTCCTTTCAAAGCTTGGGGACCAGGGTAGGGAGGCCACCCATGAGGGGTTAAGAGCATGCACCCTGGGGAGCGCGCGCCTGGGTGGGATCAGGAAGGCCAGGACAAGGGTAAGGGGAGCGAGGCACTTGCCTCAGCCACACACGTGAAGGGGGTACCCCAAACTCAGTAATCCAAATTCATATGGCAGTGTGATATTTTTAAAAATAAAAATCAATGCAAACAAATCCATGATGAACTAAAAAGCTTCTGCTCAGCAAAATAAATAGTCAACAAGGTAAAGAGACAACCATCTCAATGGGAAAATATATTTGCAAGCAACGCCTTCGATAAGGGCCAAATATCCAAAATATATAAACGCCTTTGATAAGGGTCTAATATCCAAAGTATATAACTCAATAACAACAAAAAAACAAACAATCCAATCAAAAAATGGGCGAAGCACCTGAACAGACACTTCTCCCTAGAGGACATACAAATGGCCAACAAACATATGAAAAGATGCTCAACATCGCTAGCTATTAGGGAAATACAAATCAAAACCACAATGAGATACTGTCTCATGCCTGTTAGAATGGCTATAATCAACAGGACAAGTAATAACAAATGCTGGAGAGGATGCGGAGAAAAAGGAACCTTCATACACTGCTGGTGGGACTGCAAATTGGTACAGCCACTATGGAAAACAGTATGGAGGTTTCTCAAAAAACTAAGAATTGATCTACCATATGATCCAGCAATCCCTCTACTGGCTATTTATCCCAAAGACTTGAAAACCCATATCCGAAAAGATATTTGCACACCAATGTTCATAGCAGCATTATTCACAGTGGCCAGGACATGGAAGCAACTGAAGTGTCCTATGATAGATGACTGGATAAAGAAGCAGTGGTACATATATACAATGGAATATTACTCAGCCATAAGAAGAGTTGAAATACTGCCATTTGTGACAACATGGATGGACCTTGAGATAATCATGCTAAGTGAAATAAACCAGACTGAAAAAGTTGACAATCACATGATATCACTTATATGTGGGATATAAACCTAAAAGCAACAAATGAACAGGACAGAGACTCAGGGACATGGACAATGGACTAGTGGTTACCAATATAGAGGGTGGGGGACGGAGAGGGATAGATGGGGTAAATGGGGTCAAATATAGGGGACTAGGGGGAGGGTGAAGTGGGTCAAAGGGATCAAATATATGGTAGCTAAAGGAAACTAGACTTTGGGTGGTAAACACACAATTGAATATATAGATGCCAAATTATAATGTACACCTGAAAATTATACAACTGTATTAGCCAAGGTTACCCCAATAACCTTAGTAAAAAAAAAAAAAAACTAAAAAAATACCAACAAATCCATGATGAACACAATACAGACATTTTACATAAAGGCAGAATCCAGCCTTTGTATGGTGCTATCTCACTTACCTCACCTGAATCCTAGCCCTTCGTGGGTATGCTTACCCTTAGTGAAAGAAGTATATCTAAAGAGGACAGCTTCATAACTGTTTACATATGAATACACTGTGTGACTGACTACCAGTTGATCAAGATATGGCATGTCTCCATCACTCTAGAAAGTTCCCTCCCAGGACACCCTTTCTTGCTTAAAACCCTTCAGTGGGTTTGTACTGCTGCCAGGATAAAGATCAGACGCTTTGTCCTGGCTCCTTCCCGGGCTGCAGGTGTGTGCTCTACCTTTCGATGGGAAGTTGGAGACAGGTGCGTTTCACCTGAAAACTCCAGTCTGTCTAGCATACCGCACTGCTGAACCTCTTGAGGCCAAACTCGACCCTGAATTCAGCAGCAACACTGATCTCAACCCTAATACTGACCCTAACTGGAAGGATATCTTAAGATGCCTTCAAAGGCCGGAAGATATTTGAGGTGTCATTTTTGCCCCAATTTTGAAATCCTCAGCTCTTCAGTTAGGGACCCTAAGTCATCTGAGCACACCTTCTGCACAGCTATGCTTAAGGCTAAAGAATGGGGATCCTAAAGTCCCTCCAGGGGCAAGGAGGGGAGAATCAAAATCCACTCAAAGCCAAACAATTCACAAATCCTTAGAGCAGGGAAGATCTCTAGAAACCACTTGATACGTTCTGGGTTTTCAAACGTTCTGTGCTGTATCTTTCCTAAGAGCTCAGTAGCAATTACACTTTTTATTAGACAGTTACAATGTGCCATCAAAGTGCTTTATACTCATTGTCTAATTTAATCTTCCCACCACCCTATGAAGTGGGCACTGTGAAGAGTTCTGTTTTTTGGATGAAGATCACGAGGCCCAGAAAGGATAACCAGCTTGCCAAAGGTCACACAACAACAGTGGTGATGTAGTTTTTTGAACCAGGACTAGTCAGATTCCAACACCCACCCCCTCCTCCCCAACGCTAAAGCCCGCTTTGCCCAAGCCAGAGCCCTTTCTGTGCCACCAGAGGCAGGAAATGAATAGTCTGTGAGGTGAGGAATTTGCTTTTGGCTCTTATTTTTACTTCCTACAAAAACAAGTCAGATAGTAAGGGGCCAGGATCCCGTTGCCCCTTCTGTTGGGTTCATGAGGCGCCAGAGAGACGCTGCTCGTTGGCCGATGGGAGCTGCCCTGGACAGATAAGATGTTACAGCAGCTCTTGGAGTGGAGGCTTCGTTGCACAATGCAGGGGGATTGGTGTTTGTGAGTGGGCGTGCTCCCGGATCACCAGGCACATCGTGGAGCTTGGCTCTTCCGGCCCTGGCTGCCGGGCTGGGGGATGAGGAGGGGATGGTGCCTTTCCTGGGACACTGGAGACTTGAACTGGCCACTTGGGCGTGGGGCTTGGCTCCCCACTGGGCAGGGTGCTAGGGCGGTTTGAGCGCCTGCCTGGCCTTTGGAATCCCAGCTCTGGGATTTCTGTAACTACGTGACCTTGGGCAAATCACGTCCTCTTTCAGGGTCTCTTCCGTAAATGAGACTGCGTTTGTGTGTGCGCAGGACTTGGTGAAGCCCTAAATTAGGGAGAAATGGCAGTGTGACCCTGGCCAAGACACCTTCCATTTGGGGCCACTGTTTTTTTTTTAATCTGGGAACTATTGGGAATGGGCCAGATGATCTCCAAAGTTCCTTTCTGCCCCTATAATTTCATGACTGTGAATACTTAGCTCTGTGCTCAGGGTGTGGGGCATGAAGCTCGCTTGCTGAGGCAGAAGCCCTCTAGGCATTCAATGGCTGTCTGGAAAACATTCTCCTTAACTTTCTCCTTCCCAATTATTTCTCAGCTTGGCCGATGGGTTGATTCTATTACTGGAAGAGAAACAACCCCCAAAGCCAGAGCCATTACTGCTTTATCATGTTTTCTTAACTCCATTTCTACTTATGTAATGCACACAGGATTTTGCGAGACCCGGGGACTGCCGTGGACGTCTTTGGCATTGACTCCCATCCGTTCACTGCGTGGTTATGGGTAACAGTATGAAGCCTGTCCTTTGGCCAGCCCTTGACAGTTTATACAGTGGTCAAGAGTGTTGGCTACAAAGCTGCAACCCTCGAGTCCTATCCTAATTCATCCCCATTCAGCTGTAAGCTTTAGGCAACTTACTTCTTCCACTGTGTACCTCTGTGTCCTCATCTATTAATAAGAGAAACAACAGCACTTTGCCCCGTAGGGCTGTTTATTGGGGGAGACAAGGAACACAAAGAGAGAGTCATGTAAGGACACACGTGGGACTGTGTCAGATACTGACAGTGGAGGGGAGGAGGCAGACAGCATGGCGGAGGAGGACGGAGCTCTCCACCAGTCCCAGACGCCGTAAGAGGACAGAGGTCTTTCTCTGGGGTGCCAGGCGGCAGCTGTCCTGTCGGGCTAGAGTCCGGGGCCCCGGGCTGGTGCCTTTTGGGTAGGCCCAGACTCCATGCACCACCCCCAAATGAACGTTTTCCAGCCCAAACGAGCAGGGAGCTTGCTAGGCCTGCAGATAGATGGACACGCACCCAGACACATGCACAGGAAACGGAGCGAACCGCTGGGCAGATTATTTTTGTTTTTCTCACCACCGCCACCACCCCACCGGAGCAATCAATGACATTCCTTTCCCTCTTAAACAAACACGTTTGTGTACTGAAGCCTGCGAGGAAGTGGAGAAATCCCCTTTGGGGTAGCACAGGCAGCCTCTCTCCACCTCTGGCCTCCTCCCTCCTTCCATTCTTGGGGAGGCTGCTTGGGGCCTCCCCATGTTGAATGAAGCCCAGATGATTTTCTCCTCTTTTTCCTGGCTGCTCCAGAAAGTGGGGGAGAAACTGGGTTCAGGTGTCTGGAATTGCTGAGCCCCAGTACTGCCCCCCGCCCCGCACAGCCTCACTAGCCCCCAACCCCAGCTCAGTTCCTGAGACTAATTTCAGATGTCATAGAGTGAAGCCATCAGGCGGGAGGAGGATGGAGAGGGGTCACGGTGAAGGGCAGGGAAGGGGAGGAAGCGGTTTCCAGTTCTGAGAGAAAACACAGAAGGAACAGAATCGGGACAGGTCTCAGAGGTAAAAACGGGTGTTTTGACAGGGACAGTCTATCCGGCAGAACATTTTTCTTAGAAAATTAAGAAGGCAAGTACAAGGAGCCCAGTATCCTCCCTAAAACCAAAGAATGGTTAAGAGAGCAAAGGGCCGAGGAATGGCAGAAAAATACTCCCTTATATCTTAAACTTGGCTGCTTGAACTATTTGCTCTAAAAGTAACGTGTATCTGAATGTTTGTCCAATGTGTGTGAGGCTGGGTGAGATTTCCGAAAAATTAAACTGGTCATTTTTTTTTTTCTACTCTGGTTCACTCTTTCTCTCTTGAGACCTCCCCCATTTGAGCTTCTCGGCTGTGTGGTCACTGCTTCAGGAAAGGGATGTGACAGCAGCGAGCTCAGAGAAAAGGAAGCGCCTCCTGGCATTTGAGTTTCAAAAGCCTAGGTCTTTAGGAAAACCAAAATGACTCTTGGCCATAAATCTGGGAGAAATGCAGTGAGTGAGAGAGAGCACGGCTTCTCAGATTAAACGAATTCCCCTGACTGTCAGGAAAGGGGAGGTGAGGAGGTAAAACTTCAAAAGTGGATATTTTTTTTGAGGGTGGGGGGAAGGGTCTGGGGCACTTTTGGAGCATGAGGTAGCAAATCTCAAGGAGGTTTTGTGACCTTTAGGTGTAGAGGGGTCCTGTGCATTATTTTCTGGCAGAACTACATCACTGGGGAGACAGCAAGAATCTAGAGAGGAAATGGCTGCGTGAACTGTCTGGGTAGATGGAGCCTCCAGTAGAATTTCCTGTGCCTGACGAGGGCTGAGACTAGCAGAAAGATTCCTGTGCATCCAGGAGGGGTATAGAAGCAGCAGAGAGACCTGGAAGGGACCACAGAGATGGAATTGATTGAATTCACCGAATGTGGGCTGTCGGCTGAGGACCACAGGGCACTAGACATCTCAATGGATGACAGTTAAATGAATGACATTGACATCGACTGTTCTTTCCATGATTTTGGAACTAACTTAAGCTCCAAAACTTTGGCACATTAGGAGGAGAGAAGGGAACCCTGGATTGACTGGGTTTTGTCAATGATGGTGCTTGAAATAGAAAATAAGTTTAAAAAATCCAGTTCCATGTCTGGCATCTGAGTCCTCTTGGGTAGTGGACTGAAATTTCTACTCACATCTTGCTTAGTGCTGGCAGTTTTACAGAGCGCCAAGTTGAGATGCTCCCTGATGAAATCTGGAGGCTCAAAAATTGCACAAAAATGGAATAACCTTCTCACCAGGTGTTTTAGTCTATCTGATGCTATATCTGAGCATCACCAACCCAGCCTGATACTCCTGCAGCCTTAGAGGAAGTGCCCTCGGTAGCTTCTGAGACAAGACCACAAAGGACCTTCTTGGAGGTCCTCCAATCCCTCTCCTGCTGACCTCTTGGATTTGGTCTCTTGACCAGAAAAAGGGGGGAATTTTTGATGGCATCTTTCAAGGGCAAAGGTCGGTTTTCTCCCAACATAGAGAATAGATGGAAGAGAGAAATCCCAAACAGGTAAAACAGGTGACCAGACCAGCCCCAAGCGTGTGGCAGTTTCAGAGATATGCACACCTGGGATGATTCAAGTCCAGGAACCATTCACTTGGTCCCCTGGCCACGCACGGCAGGGGACATCAGGGCAGTCAGCCTTGTCTTTCATCCTGAACGACTTCTGACTGGCTATGCAGAGAACTGCTCACCAAAAATCCCTCCCACCAGCTCAATAGATCTCTGATGACACCACCTGCTCCACCTGAAGTATCCACCATTAGCATGTCTCCTAAGAAACAGAACCAGAGAGAAGAGGGGGTGTTGTTATGTGCTGTCCCTGTGTTCTTATAATATCTGACTCCATTCTTCTTATCATTTCTTTGTTTCTCAGACTCTGCTCACAAATGCAGTCCCATCCATAGTGCCTCATTTCTTTATTCAAACCTGAGCAAACCATACCCAGAGTCTGCAGGGCCTTGGGGTGACCTTCTCAAGGTCTTCCTACTTCTGTCATAATACTGCATTCGCAGCCCTCCTGGAGCACCTCTTATAAAACATTCTGTTCTGTCTTTATTCATCTATTCTCCCAAAAAAAGGTCTGGTACAGAGAAGCGTTCGAGAAATGTTTAAAACTCAGATGTAAATCTTTATTAAAACAGATCAGATGCTGAGATGCTCTTCAACAATTATTGGTTGCTTATACGGTGAGCATCAATTCTACGTTCTTTCTTCACTGTGAGTTTTGATGAGCATGATGTAAAACCACAGGACTCTGGATATGGAGGGGAGTGGGAAGTATGGAAACGAATAGTTTCTGACCATTTATTGTAGCAGATTGCGTTACTGTTCCTAATTCTTCACCCGCTCTGTATCAGTATCTTATGCCAGGTTACAATTAGTGTAGTTTCTTTCATTAGAGGAAGAGTATACATTTCCTGTCCTTAATTTTGGGCATGGTCATGTGATGTGCTTTGGCAGTAGACATGACATTAACAGAGGCTTTAAGTGTGCTTGTGTGGTTGGGCGTGGCCCTCATGTACTTCTGCACCTGCCATGCTGAGAACATGCCCGGCTAGCTTGCTGGTCCACGTGGAGCCAAGCCCAGGTAGGCCCAGTCTGGAGAGCAAGATTCATGGTTATTTTTTAAGTCGCGAGTTTTAGGGTTATTTGTTGTGCATCATATTTGGGGCAATAAATGTTGATTTCGCCTCCTATCTACCAGCACAGGCACCTTCATGTAGGCTATTTAATTTGCTCCATAAACATCCCCATTTCCTAAGGAGGACACAGACTTTGAGAGCTCTCTCAGTCCCAGGTCACACAGAAAGAAAAGTGCAGAGCTTGGAGGCAGCCTTGTCCCGTCTGATTCCCAGAACATGCTCTTCCCACGATGTCATGGAAGGATGGGGTGGCGGGAGGTGGAATACAATGTGACTGATTTCACAGCTGGATTTAAGGCTGGTTCCATCTACAGTCATCCCTGAGGCCCCTCTGGCCAACATCATAAATCTGGGATTGTGACATCACAGGATGACTCAGGCAGGAGGTGGCAGGACAGGGAAGCCCTGGTGAAGGGCTGGTCCGTACTAAAACCTCAGTCTAAATAGGGACAGGGCGGTAACATTTGTAGGCAGGGCTGGGCCACAGAATCGGGTGGTGTGGGTCAAATAATGACTTGAATTTTATTTTGGAAAATATTTTCCCAAGTGTCTCACTAAGCCCTGTGGGAATGAGAGATTGATGGGGAAAGTCAAGAGGGAAGGCTGACAAGGCTAAGGAGGGGTTTATGACCCACTGGTTCTGATTTCATAAAATTCAAGGCATCATATGTTCCTGGGGGCAAATTCTTACTCATCCAGTTGGAACTCTTCCAGCCCCCATCATAAGGCAGACTCAGTTCCAAATATCTCTATCCTTCAATGATTACAATAGCCAACACTTGTTGAGCACATACTAGGTACCAGACACTGTTCTAAGCACTTTGCACACTTATTTACTCCTTAATCTTCACAACAGCCCGAAGTGGACGATATTCCTGTTATCCCCATTTTACAAATGAAGGAGAAAATGGGGGCACAGAGCAGCGAAATGAAAAGCCCAAGCTCACACAGCTATTATGAGATAGAGCTGGGATCCAAACTCAAGAGA
Source organism: Macroglossus sobrinus (assembly GCA_004027375.1). NCBI lineage: Eukaryota > Metazoa > Chordata > Mammalia > Chiroptera > Pteropodidae > Macroglossus > Macroglossus sobrinus. The sequence continues at coordinate 89,968 of PVKZ01003389.1, forward strand.
ATATGATCTGATCACTATGCTGTGTGTTTATTACCACAGGTTATTACGCTGATATGAATTTTAGTTTATAATGGCGGCTTCCATAGTTCTCCCCAGGGGGGAAAGTTTTTGTGGGAAAAACACTTTGGTACGTGGCTGGGGTAGAAGATGGGCCACCTTGGGGCCCGGGCCAGTCACGGTGGCAGGGAAGGCCCTGCCTGGGAAGATGAGGAGAAATTGGAGATCCTGGTGCATGGGAGGGCATGCTGAGGAATGGGTGTGGGAGAACAAGGAAGGCCAACAAGATGGAAGAGTATGCTCTGTGTCGTGAGAGGAGACTCCTTTCTGGGACCTGACTAAGGAGCTCGGTGAGTCTACCAAATGCAGTGTCCATGGTGGGGGACTGTTGTTTGTGGTGGAGCAGGAGAAGCACCTGAACTTGATCCTAGTGTTGATGTGTTGGGGGACAATGGCCATGAGGACTCCAGTACCCTAAAGGGTGTAGGTTCTGGAGACGATGAGTGCACCACATGTTAGCAAAAAATCCGAGGTGGGTCCAGGAAACTTCCATGGATTCTAAAGGGCCAGGAGGTCTTCAGTGGACACCTGGGTAAGGCTGTTGTTACCAATGCCATTATGAACATTCCTGCCTCTCTCCCTAGAACACATGCTGTTGTCACCAATGCCATTACAAATATTCTCGCCTCCCTCCCTAGAACAGATGCTCCTTGGAAGGCAGAGCTGGTGCTGTTCACTCATCCTGGCTTCTCAGGGACAGTTCAGTGCTTGGAACTCAGCAGGCCTTTGACACATGCGCCTTTAGTGAACGAATGAAAAGGCTTTGAACAAAGGATCACCAGCGCCTGCTCAGGGTATGCCAGCTCAGCCTTTGCTCAGGCGCTTTGCACATCTCAGGTTTTTAACATCTGAAGTTGTCAATCCGCTTGCTATCATCCCAACATGCTCTGTGCTGCCCCAATGGCCACTGATGCCAGACTCAACTCCATCTCCGGGCTCATCCTTGAGACTGGAATTCGAGCACAGTGCTTTATTGGCTCCCCATAGTCTCCTACTTTGGGCTGACATTAGAGCCGTGGTTCTTACCTGGGGGGATTTACCCCTTCAGTGGACACTTGACAAGATTCAGATATATATATAGTTGTTACAGCCAGGCGGATTGCATCTAGTGGGTAGAGGCCAGGGATGCTTCTAAACATCCTACAATGCACAGGACAGTCCCCCTGTCTTGATCAGCTTGGGCTGTCATAACAGAATACCTAGACCGAGTGGCTTAAGCCACAGACATTTATTTCTCGCAGTTCTGGAGTCTGGAAAGTCTAAGACCAAGATGCCCTTAGATTTGGTTCTTGGCGAAGGCCTTCTTTCTTGTGTGTAGACAGCCACCGCTTTGCTGTGTGCTCACATGGCCTTTACTAGGTGTGTGTGTGTGAAGAAAGAGAGGCAGGAACCTCTCTCTTTTTCTTCCTATAAGGGCATGGATCCCATCCCAAGGTTCCCACCCTCTAGACAGAATCTGAAGTGAATTACCTCTCAAAGGCTCCACTTCCGAATACTGTCACACTGGAGGTTAGGGCTTCAAAACATGAATTTTGGGGAGACACAATCATTCAGTCCATAGCACCCCACAGCGAAGAGAGTTATCCAGTCTAAAATATGGATAGCACTGAGCTTGAGAGTCTCTACATGATGTAGTGTGGTTAAGAGCAAACCAACTGGAATGCAAGAGAACTGGTTTGAGTCCAGACTCTGCCACTGACTTTAAGATAGAAATGAAAACTCTATCTACCTTCAGGGTCATTGAGAGGATCATACTGGATATGACCAACAAGTAGTGGCCCCTGCCCTTTGCTCCCCGCAGTCTCCACGATGACACACACACTTAGTACAGAACAGCCAGCCAGGTTTCCCCACGGCCCCGGGACAGACCTCACTGGGTTCTGGTGCCTCCAGGCATAACGTCAGAGGCCAGACCTGGAGAAGCTAGTTCTCTGTCCCATGAATGATGGCATGCTTCAGCTCTTCCATCTTCCCAAGTCTGAGCGGGGAGCACCTTTTCTGGAAATAACTGTTTTTGTCTTATCTCCTGGGGAGTTAACTGCAAATGCAACCGGTTATGTGCAATGAGGCAAATGAGATTTATAGAAAAATATGTTTTTACGAAAGGAAACTTTTTTTGGGTGGGGCTGGGAGAAGCAGGCAGCTCTATTCTAAGAAGCAGAAGCTCAGGCTCACATAATTTATGCTATAAAAATTTACTGCACGTTGAAGGCATGTGAACAGGAAGTGACGCCAGAGACCATCCTGTCGGACTCCCTCGGTTTACATTTGAGAAATGAAGGACCAGAAGGGAAGAGAAACTTCCCCAGGGTCCCGCCCTCATTACTGACAGAGAACAAAAATCCAAACGGAGGGCTCCTGAATCCCTTTCCAGACCGGTTCCACCCTACTGTGCCACCTCTCGCTGAAGGAAGTCCCCACCCCCCGAGTTATATGTCAAGGAATAGATGATTCCCCCACCTCAGATTTAAGTTCAAGCTTCCCACTAACCACGAATGTGATTTTCAGAATCATCTCCTGCCATGGAGCTCTAATTGCCTGCCTTTTTTCTCCTCTTGGTCTGGAGGCAATATTGAAGCAATTCCCTCTGTGGGCGCCTCGCTCCATATGTAAACACATGTCTACCATATATACACAGGCACACACATTTGTCATTCCTTCCCAGAATGACTTAATGATTTCCATGTAACCAATATGTTGCAGCTGTTGGCTTCCTTCAGGCTGAAGTACTTAGAAAACCATCAGTTATCAAGTTGCCTTCACCACTGCTTTTTCCCAGCCTGATACATTCTCACTCCCTCCCCCACCCCCCCTCAAAAAAAAAGTTAAGAAAAAAGTAAAAAGAGGTAAGAGAACAAGTTAAAAAACATATTAGGGTTCTACATCCAATCAAATCCAGAGTTAGGGTCTCTGGCGGAGGATCTGCATGGACCAGGCTGGTCCTACATTGTTGTAGGAAGCTTCTAATAGGAGATAATTTTAGTTTGCTTGTACATGGAAGACAGCTCCCATCAGAAGATGCATGAGTTGAGAGGTCGGGGGTCAGGAGGGCAGACGTGTGCTTTGGAGAAGACAGTGTGTTGAGTGGACGTGGTCAGAAAGACTTGGGTGCAAGTTCTGACTTGGCCACTTGCTGGCTTTGTAACCTTGAGAAAGTTGCTCACCAGCCCTGAGCCTCAATTTTTAAATCTGCGAGTAGAACCTGTGCTTAATGGTTATTGAGGATTAGCGTGAGTGCTCAGTAAAGGTATCTCATCTTTCCCTCCCTGTTTCCGTTCCCACCCCCTTGATCTCTGGCCCATAATGTGTAAGAGGTAGGCGCTTTGAAGAAGTGACCCTGAATTTTCACTACCTGGCCTTGACCTTCACTTCTTTCAAAGCTTGCTTACCTGAACCAGATGCAGACGACCTTCCTGTCCTGGCTTTCATGCCAGGTTCTGGGACACACACTGGGGACTGAGTGCCCAGGGTACCTTCTGCTAGGCCCATGCCTGAGAGATGAGGCTGGTCACAGCAACCAGGTAAGGCAACCAGGATCGGCCTGGGCCTGCCAGGTTGCCCAAAACTCTTATTGTCTGTTTCATATCCTCCACCCCAAATGACTTCCACACCCCTCGATCCTGATGATTTTTTTGTCTCAGTAAGTGCTCAATGATGGTAGGTCCTCAATAAATCTTAGCGTAGGAAACCAGGATGACATTCTTGGAAACGTAAATATATGGAATGTTCTCTTGTTTGCATTTCCTCTGGAGAAGCTCTCTGTGACTTGCCCAGCGTGTGCTTGTCCTGGGAGAGTAAAAAGTGTGATGGCAACACAGTGCTTGGGCAGCTCACACTCATCCAGCACTCTCCATGGGCCAAGCATCGGATCTACGTCATCTCATTTAATCCTCTCAACAGCCCATGAAGTGGTTTCTACTATCTCCCTATTTTATAGACGAGCAAACTGAGACTTCTGAAGTCCAGAGTCAAAGGGTTATAGGGGATTGATCATCAACTTTTAATATGCAGAGTAGGAATTTTTTATTCTGGATCACGGTATCAAACAAGAACAGACAAAAAATTATTTTTGCTGTTATTGAGACCTGGGGAGTGAGATGTACTGTTTCTGTTAAGGAAGAGAACGAATGTCTCTTCTGCTTTTTGGGCTGAACCGGGAGGCTGAATGCCTGTGGGAGGGAGACGCGATGCCAGAGGGAAAGGAGAGCAAAGCTGGCCTTCTCCACTTCAGAAGACTGTGACAGGAAGACAGAGTGAGAGAAGAGCAGGAAGGACTGCTGAGAGGCCAGTGACAGTATCATCTCTGAGCTCAAGTGCCAGCTCAGGGGACCTTGCTGGGTTGAGAAGAAAGCTGGTGAGGAGCATGAGGAGCTTCTGCCCATTTTTATTTGGCATACTGGGAAGAGACCCCCTCGTATCCCCAAACCCCCATACTCTGTCAGTTTCAGCCTGAGAGAGCCCTAGTCTTTCCTCTGGAGCCACCCTTGATTCTCCCATGACATGAAAAGGAACCAGAGGCTTCCATAAGCATTAGAGGGGGATTTAAAAGTTAGCAGAGGCGCAAGCCGGGGCTCTTGTTGAGGAAGGTTGCTGCCACCAGCGCTAAGCGACCCTTTGGCCAGGGGCCTCTCACATTCAGGCTTCCCAGGCTGGACATGGGGAGTGGGCAGCATCAGAGAAAAAGCAAGGCGGGGCCTGGTCAGCAAGGGCAGCAGGCTATGCTTTTGGGGTCTTGCCTGTGCTCAGAGGACAAACTGGCCAGGAGTTATGCTCCAGTGTCACTCATCAGCTGGATGTCCAGGACAGGGTCAGGCTGACCAGTCTTCAACAGATGTCAGCCAAACACGGCCAAAGTTCAGACCCACAGACCCCCACTGGAGACCAGCCAAAGATCATTATGAGATCAGGAGACTTCTGCCCCATCTCCCTTTGCCTTGCCACCCCCAATGCTCCAAAGACAGAGTTGGCCCCCTACATACTCAGATACCATTTTGGGGAGGAGAAGCGGGGAAGGTTGGAAATTGGAAAGACTGAGCATTTATCTGAAGGGATCAAGTCATCCCAAAGGGACAGCTTCACCCAGCTCTGCTGGGGAGTTAGACCTGGGGCAGACCCAGTCCCTAAACTGAAAGGAGATGGTTCACACCACAAGAGCCAAGATATCATTAATTGACAAGTCTAAGTTTCTCCACCATCTGTGGGGCGAGGATGCTTATGAAATTCTAGAAAACAAAGAACGGACATTTTCATTGCATTTCTGAGTGTACGTATAAGCCTGTCACCCTGACACACAATTGTTATAACAGGTGCATAGTAAATCCTAGTGAATGAATGAATGGATGTGAGCATGAGTATGTGAACAAATGTGGGATTGTTGTAAGACTGTTTCTTCATTCTTGCTAGACACCTGCATTGTACTTTCTTCACGGTCTCGAGAGCAAAGGAAAAAATACACCCACCAGAATACGAGCGACTGGTATTAGAAAACAACAGCACTGTAGCCTTAGCCATTAGCCAATCCATACATAACATTAGGTAGGAGACTGATATTAATATTAAAAAAAGATTAAGTTGCATATTCAGTTATAGGTATTATGTTTGGGGACAGTTTCTGACAATTCCCTCTTATGACATCTAATTTTTAAAGTTTATTACTACATTTTAGAGTCCACTGACAATCCTCTGTGAGCCCAAGCAACACAGCTCAATGAGGACGTAGAAAAAGGTGTCAGGATCTCAGTACTTAGCCCCATGTCTTTGCCAAGCACAAGGTGGGCGTTGAGAAGTGGGGATGTGTACAATGAGGAGGGCATGATTGACTTCCCTTGTAGGAGCTTTTATAAGAGGCAACAAAAGAGACACTGAGCTGGACCTTGAAGAATGAGCTCTTGTCCATCTCAGGGAGAAGGTAGGAAAGGGCACTCTATGTATAGGGAAGAGCATGTGCAAGGGGTTGAGAAAATGAGGGAGCAGGTGTATTCAAAGGCAGTTACACTTGGCAGTATGTAGGGGGACAGACTCAGATGATAATGCTGGTATTGTACAATGAATGAGCAGAATGAATAAACTGCTGAATTTCCCACAATGCCTTGTAGAGAGCAAGTGCTTCACACAATACTTGAGGAGTGCATGAAAGAAGGCTTGTTAAAGGCCCTGGACTGATTCGAGGACATTCAAACAAGCTGCAGCAGAGGCGGGAGGAAAGAGAGCGAGTGGGTGGAGAGTCAGGAGGAGACCTTTCCACTTTTACTGTAAACACAGCCCAAACTAGGGGAAGGAGAATAAAGGCGTAGCCTGGGGGAGAGGACAGCAGTGAGGGGGCGCCCAGAGCCTGGGAGCCACCAGAGGAAGAAGGCAGGCGGAGAGCGGGGTGGGGCTCCCTGTGTGGGCTGTGCTGGCGGGGTAGCCCGGGCTCCCTGTGCTAACAGCTAGCGCATGACTTCCCTGGACCCCAGGGTGTGTGTGGGGGGAAACATAGCTGCCAGTGCCTGGGAAGCAAGTGTGGGTGAGCAGGGCTACAGAGTGAGCTTGTGTGTATGACAGGAAAGGGGTCTTGCTGTTGACTAATCCTCAGGTCACCCGGACGGCAGTCAGGGACAGGCTGACCCTGGCCTGGCAGGTCAGAAGCTGGTCAGCTGACATCCCTTTCATAATTACAAAAATATACACCTCTCATGCTTGTCAAGGGTTTTGTTATTTACACAGCCTACAGGATGACTATGAATTTGTCCATCTGATCCATGAGCATCACGATCAACAGATGGACAAGGAGATTCAGGGTGTCAGTGGGACTTCTGATGAACATGAGTAGGGGCACCTACAAAGATAAAGGAACAATTAACTTCCCCTGAAACTCAAAGAGGACATGAAGCTGGATTTTGAAGAATGAGCTGTGGTCCATCTGAGGGAGAAGGTAGAGAAGGACATTTCAGGCCCAGGGAATAAAATGTGTAAAGGGCTAGGAGCATGAGGAAGCATGGTGTATTTGGCGATAGTGACAATAACTATTACTAACATATCTTGACTTTTCCTGGGTGACAAGAGCTCTCGGTGGTCCTGTGACATGACTGTGGCACCTTCTACATCACATTGTCTATATCCAATAACTGCATTCCAACTCTTTCTGCATTCCTTGGATTGCTACACATTCTTTGCCTCTTTATTCAACACATTAGCTAGGATTCCTCATTTCCCTTCACAGTCCTCAAAAAGGTATTTCAGAAATTCTCAGTTGAAAGCTCCTCTACCAGGTATAACCCTAGACAAGTGTCTCCTCTAGACAAACGTCCTTCCTTGCTTTGTTCCTCATATAAGTGTGGGCTTACCCTGCCAGGCCACCATGGTGGCAAGTCAGTGGACCTGACCACCAGTCCAGCTCTGAGACTAGCTATGTAGCCTTGGGCACGTCACTGTACCTTTCTGGGATGCACCTAAGAAAAAGAAGGTTCTACTAGACACGATAGTCAATATATATTCTCTTCTAGCAAACAATGTTTGCTTTGTCTAGAACTTTACTTTTAAGTGTCTGATTTCATACATTTGTTCGACACATATTTGTAGGGCCAGGCACTGTGCCTAGGTGCTAGGGACACAGTGGTACAAGACAGACAGAACACTTGCTGTCATCCTGGCTGACTCTTTACATTAATGGTTCCATTTAGCATCATGTGCACAGCACCTATTGCCTTCCTGACCTTCTGGTAGAGGCAATGAGAAGATTAAGGTATGGTGCTGGCTCGAAAGAAGCTTTTCATCCAAATCCACCTCATTAGGAAATTACAGCCAGCTGAATGTGGACAGGGGAACTTCTTAAAAGGTGCTCCTTGTACCCTTCACCTGCACAATCAGATAAGTACCCATGACAGAGTCTGTTTCTTCTGGACATTGCTCCCAGTGCCCCAGGATCTTAGAGTTGTGAAATGGTCATGGCTCAGCATGCCCATAAGGCAGCACAGTCCGTTTGCCAGACTGCTGGGGTCAATGGGAAACATTGCCCTCTGTTGGCCCGGAGGGAGGAGAGCACTTCATCTCTTACAGGGGTTAAGAGCAGGTCTCATCTCCAGTGTTCAGTTAAGTTACTGACCTTCTGGAAAGTCTTGGGGATGGGGAGTTGAGGGGTAGTGTCTGGACAAAGGAAAATGGCACTGAAGTTAACCTTATTTAATACAACAAAAGTATGGCCATGCCACCCTGAACAAGCCTGATGTCTGGTCTCAGAAACTAAGCAGGGTCAGGCTTGGTTAGTACTTGGATGGGAGACCACCTAGGAAGACCAGGTGCTGTAGGTATAAAAAACAAAAAAATAAGGGATGGTAAGCTGACAAAGTCCTTTAAATCTGTGAGGTCAAGCAAGGGTTGCCTTGCCTTAAAAAAAAAAAAATACAACAAACTTTCTGGATGACTTCCCTAAGCTCCTTTGTCCTCTGGGCCTCTCCATCAGAGCACTTGCCATATTGAATTTGCATCACTGATTTACCTATCTTTCTCTTTCGTACAGCTGGGAACATGTCCATTTCCTCTTGGAATCCTTCGTGTCTATACAGAATCTGGCCCAGAATGAGAATTAAAGCCCTTTGTCAAATGAATGAAGCTTATACTAAGCAAGAATTTAAAGCCGTCTCATCTGAGTACTATCATCCTTGTGAGGGCATCTTGGGCCATTAAAATCCTTCTGCTCAGAGATGGCAATTTCAAGATGGGAGATGGGAAGACGCCATCCAAGATACCCTAATGTGAATGACCAGGATCGACTTTACATCTACCTCTGCCAAAAAGATGTCAGCCTTGTCCACATTGGCCAGAGAACCAGGGTTGAGAAGATGGAAAATCCAGATCTTGCTAAAACTTGTGCCCTTTGGGTCTTCACTTCACTTCCATCTCTAACCAGGGAGGGAGGCGTGAGTTTTAGCACTGTGAAGGGTGTCTACCAGTTGGAACAAGCAGGTTCAACCTGCTTCTCTGCCACCTCTCACTGAGGAGGTCCCTCCACCCTGCTGCCTGGCACCTCCACCGATGCTGCTGGAGCTCAGCAAAGAGCAAAGCTTAGGAGCCTCTACAAAGGGCCCTACCTCCGTGCACTCCAACCCTGGCCAAAGCCAGCCGGGGAACAAGTGGAGAGCCCTTCTCGGAGGAAGTGATTCAGAAACCGCGATGGCCTGGCGGCCCGCCGTGACTCACAGCACTTCAATGGGGGGAATTGTCTGTGGAGGCTGAGAATACCAAAGCTCTTTTCTTTCCTTCCTTTCTCTTTTTTTTTTCTTTCTTTTTTTCCCCCTCCCTTTGGCGGCATTGTGCAACATCAGGGCTGCCTAGAAACATGTGTTTCTCATCATTGGCTCCACAGCCGCTTTGGAGGACTGTGGAGAAAACAAGACCGAGAGGGAACAGGCCATGAGGGGAACCGCAACAGTTACAGGGGGCCCTCTCTTTCACTGCACCCGAATCCTATTTCACTTTCCCCATCAACACTAAAATCCCCAAAGAGCATCTGGAGTTGGCGGAGAATAGAAATTTGGATCTGGAAGAAAACTTAGAGTGTCTCTTCCAATATCTTTATCTACAGATGAGGAAACTGAGGCCTCAAGAAAGGAAGCAAGTGGTTTGCCAAAGATCCCACAACCAAGTTACATCTTGCTGCAGCCCCTGCATTTTCCTGTACCCCAGATCAAAAAATGTAGTTTGACAAAGGAGGATATTTTTTTTCGTGAAGAGTGAAAAATTAGATGTCGTTCTGTTTCGTTATAAATCTATCAGTTGTTCTTTTCCTCTTATCCACCAGTCTCAGGAAACGGGTCTGTCCAAGGTCACTTGTGAGGTCAGTTGCAGAACCTGCAGGCCTCTTTGCAGTCCTCATCTGATTCGCTATCTCTGTCGTGTGTGACAGTGATGCTCAGTGGCGTCTAGGCAGCATCTCTCTGTTTTCCTACCTCTCCAGCTTTTCCTTCTCAGCATCCTTTGCTCCCCCTGCCCCACCCACTGGCTCTCAAATGTCTGAGTTGCATAGGGCTCTGTCCGAAACCCCTTTCTCTTCTCACTCGTATCTGTGTTCATGGTTTCAGTGATTATCAATTAGCTGATGACTCCCAGATCCTATCTACAGCCCATCTATCTTTTCTGAGGTACAGATGTGTATCCATAGCTGCCTTCTCAGCACCATTTTTGGATGCTTCAGGCTGAACTCACCATTTTCCTCCAAAGCTCTTGGGCTACTTCGATTTTATTGCCAAGCAACTATAGGACCAATATAGTTTAGTGTTTCAAAACATGTGCTTTGGAATCTCATAGACCTAGGCTTGACTCCCAGATATACCACTTAACTAGCCATGAGGCCTTGGGCAAGTTTCTTAACCTTCCAATTTCCCCATCTGTAAAATGGGGATAATAAAAATAACCCACCACATAAAGCCATCAGTAATAGGAAATGAGTTAATACAATAGCATTAGCACCATGCCTGGCATGTAGTAAATACTCAGTAAATACTGAGCTGTTATTTTTATTATGTATCTTGGCACCCTCCCCATTTGGGCCATACTGAATTCTTACCACTTCTTCAAGACAACAGGCCCTTTTATGACCACAAGCCATTCTCCTGGTTTAAGATGTTCTTCATACCCTTTTCTGAGGCAAACTCCTACTCATCCTTCAGACTGAGTCTGAAGGTCATTGCCCTTATAAGAAGTTAGCAGCTCCTTCTTTCATTCTTATAGAGCGCTTTGTACTACTGCCATTGTATTTATTACACTGAAGTCTAATTACATATCTCTCCAGCCTCATCTCCCACTGCTTCTCCCATCACACTCTGCTCTGACTGCACAGGACTGCCCGAGATAACCATGTTCTTGCATATCTTGTCACCTTTCCATTTGGTGCTTGCTCTGCTTGGAAGGCCTGTCTTTTCAGGGCACACAATCCTTTAAAAAGATACTTCCTCTGAGACACCTTTCTGGAAGCTCAAGGCTGGGTTAGTTGTCCTTTCCTTGTGCCTCCAGAGTGCCTTCGATGTACTCCATTTTCAATGTCAAAATATCTGTCTTCTCCACTAGACTTTACTGTGTCTTATCCATAACAAATATCCACTGGTTACCTGCTATATACCAAGCACTGTGTTTGGCACTGAATTGCATGAATGGGTGAATGAGTTTTCTGTTTCCATGTCTATTCTCCCTCCATACTGTGACATTTTGGGGAGTACACTAAAACGCTGAGTGAATGAATAAAACGAGAAGTGACGGGAACTGCTGTGGAAAAGATCCATAAATGGACATGGGCTAGGCATCAGAGAATGACTTGTTCTTACAGCAATAGTCATTCCACAGACATTTAATGAGGACCTACTATATATCCTGCACTGACAGGTACTGGTGCTGTAACCGAGCTACATATCTCACAGTCTAATGGGGAAGACAGACAAGAAAAACCAACCCTCATGGAGTAGTGTGACCAGTGCCATGATGGTGTTTATAGAGGGAGATTGACAGTAGGGCTGCCTTCCCAGGCATGCGATCGGGGCAGCTACGCACGGCCTCATGCTCAGAAGGTCTCCATGCTTCGTTTAATTCTTTGCTTGTTGCCATCTTGAAATTCTTAATAACAAGTTTTACCTCTGAACTTGCGTTTTGTAAGTGATGACTGATGGGCCAATGGAGCATGTATGTGAACAAAAGAGCTCTGGCCACTGCTGTTCCTTGCCATCCCATTTGTGTACAGCCTCACCGATGCCCGATGAAAACAGAATCCCAGTGGATCTGCGATACGTGGGAGTTCAGTAAGACTCGCAGCCAGGACAAAGTAAGTGTGTTACATAAACAGCTGAATAAGCAGGGAACACTGACAGCCCTGAGATGCCATGCTTTCTGTTTGAACCAGAACTTGCTTCAAATGCAGACAGAAGGCAATGGTGTTCTAAGATAAACAAATAACCAAGGAACCCTCTCATATTCATTCTTATTAGCTGAAAACTTATGGTGAAAACAATGACAGACGGAAAAGGAAAGATAAAGCAACCTGTAGTTCCTTCTTCAAGTCCTTCCTTACTCATCGGTTAGCCAAAAATAGAGAAAGTTGGTAGAAAGCATGCATATCAAGAGGTGAAATAAAACAGTTGAGTTAGTTTTGCTGTATTTCCACCACTGTGGTATGTGTGAGCTATGAAATATGAATTGTGTAATTTCATTGATTCTGCATATGAGTTAAATGTTCTTATAGTTGCATTTAGAGTTAGCATTGTACAACATAAAAGGAAATGGCAAAATTCATTTTATTCTAACAATTATAAAATTATTTATTTACTTTTTGTACTTAGAATTCCATTAAATAGCAAAAAAACACTGTGACAAGTTGAGAGACCATGGAAGGAAGAAAAACTTTAAATTTTAGTACCTGAAACAGCACATTTCCCTCCCTTTTGAGCAAGGGACTCTGAAAATTATATAGTTGACCCTGATTGGGAGAGAAGAAAGTGTCTTTGAGTTTTAGACTTGAGTAGGGGGTGTGAAAATGACCTCAGTGGTCTCTTGGCCAAGCCTCCCATGATCACTGCCTGCCACATTGCATGGGAAGAGGCTGAGAACTACTAGAGGCATCTCAAGGTCACTCAAGATGTAAGTGGATAAGCCAAAACTGGAACCCAGTTTGCCTTACCCCATTCCTTCTCAGTTGAGTGTTCCATACATAATATTTACTCTTCTTTTATGTCAAAAATCTCACCTTAGGACTTGGAAATAAGATCCTCCTTTGCAAGTTAAACCAGCCAGTCAGTCCAAGGGGAATGATATGCAAAGTGGCATGGTTTTCATTCAAGGCCAGGGAGGCTTGGCCAGCACTTGGTTAAGGGAAATAAATTACGTTCAGAGGAAAATCAAGCGGTCAGTGTTTTAATCCTCATCTTCCTTGACTTAGCAGCAGTTTTTAATTATTCAATTTTCCTTCAAACACTTGCTTCTTTTGGCTGCCTATGTTCCCCTCCCTTAATTTCCATGGCAGGTTCCTCCCCACCTTCCTGACTTTGAAACACTAAAGTATCCCAAGGACAAGTTCTCCAATGTTTTTTTTCTTTTTCTGTCCATGCTCATTCCTTCAGTGATCTCATCTAGTCTACTATGACTCTTAAAACCACCTACATGCTGATGACTCATCTATATTTCTAGCCCGACCTCTCCCTGAATTCCTTCTAACATAGCCGACTGCCTACTTGACATCTCCACTCTGATATCTAACAGGAATTCCAAATTTAATACCTCAATTTGAGCCCCAAACTGATCCTCACTTCAGTTAACGGCAGCTCATTCCCTCCAGTTGCTCAGGTCTAAACCTCAGAGTTGTCCTGAGTTCTCTTTATCTTTCATACTTCATATTCAATCCATAGGCAAATCCTAAAGGCTCTGCCTTCAGAATAGATTCAGAACCCAACCATTTCCCACCATCACCTCTGCCTTGCCTTGGTCCAGATCACTGTCTTAACTCACTTGGATTAGTCCTATAACCTCTAAACTGGTCCCTCCCTTTTGGCCCTCAACTCTCTTTGAGCCAGAATAATCTCCTTAAATCATAAGTCAGATCTTTCATCCTCTGCTCAGAACTTCCCAGTGGTTTCTCATCTTACTCTGAAAAGCACCTAAACATTGCAACGACCACAGAGTCTCACAGCATTCAGTCTTGAGGCTTCTTGGACCTCAGCTCTGACTTGTCCCTCTTGGTCACTCACTCTGTTCCCACCACGTGGCTTCCTTGCTCTTCCTCCAGGTCCCCAGAGACTCTCTTACCGTAGGACATTTGTCCTTGCTGTATCCTATCCCAGAATGCTCTTTCCCCAGAAATCTTCAAGGTTCACTCTCTTACCCTATACAAGTCATTATTAAATGCAACCTTTTCATAAGGCCTTCCCTGGTCACCTTATTAAAAGTGCAATTTACTTCCCTCAGCATGCACATTCTCTGTCCTTTTTCTCTGTTTTATTTCTTATAACACCTAGCACTATCTAATTTGCCATGTAGTTAGCTTTATATTTTGCTAATTATCTCTTTTCCCTTTTTTGGATTGTAATCGCTTGTTTGCCTATTTTTGTGCATTTTATTCAAGTCTCTGAGCCTGCCATGCTGAGGTCTAGATCACCTTATGGCCAATAATTTGTCAAGGTATAATGCAGCAACTTCCTCATTCAGCATCCCACAGGAGGCACTGTGATTTCATATTTCAGCCTCTATCTAGAATGACCTTTGCCCATTTCTTTGGGGGAAAAAAAATCATGCCATCTCTCAATGTATGGTTAAATAATAACCTCCTCTTGGAAGCCTTCCCTGACCCCCATCTTCCATCACCTTCATTGACCTTCACTCTACCAGAAAACTAAGCAAAATGCAAGACAGGTAAGACCCTTTATGTTACTGCTTATACAGATGAAAATGAATACAGGCCGAAGTACACACTGCTATTTGGAAGGCAATCTGCTATTTGGCAAATTAAAGTGTGCATACCCTTCAACCTAGCATTCCATTTTAAAGAACTTACCTATCAAAAAAAAAAACCTCAAGCAAGTGTACAAAGATACACATGCCAAGACTTTGCAGTACGTTTGTTCTGTCAGCAGGGCTGGTTTGATAAATTTTAATTTTGAATGTGTTAGGAAGTTTGTTAGGTGCAAACTAATGGCCAAATAATATGCATAGTATTATCCCACTGCTATTAAAGAAAAAAATGATGGAAGAAAGGAAAGTGGAAAGGAGGAAGGAACGGGGAGATAGAGAAAGGAAGGAAGGAGAGAGTTGTATGTTATCTTAGAATTTGGTTGCAAAGCATGAGAATATGCCAAAAGGTGCATACAGAGGAAATGTCGCAGGATACAGATACAGGCTAGGTAATTTCCCTAGCTTGTAGATTTGGGATTTAAAATAAGGTTCTTAGACTCTAGGGCTAGTCCTCTTAACTACCACCCTGCCTCCAAAACTATGTGTTGAATAAGTGAATGAATGATGAATATATCAGTCTTGTCCTTAAGAAGGTCCTATCCGTAGGTATTTCTCTAATAAAGTGGGAGTGGGAGTTGTGTAGGTAGGAACTCAATTATTCACACTATCTAGTTTGTCATCCCTTATGAGCCAGTAGCCTGGCTATGGTTAGGGCCAAAACTCTTTGGGGAAGAGACAAACTGAACCTTGGGGTCTGTTTCAGAGTTCTCTAGCAGATCCATTTAGCCCAAACCTCCAAGTGAAGTCCCCAGCTCTGCAAACCACTGGTTTGGAGTCATAAACACAAGGTGTGTACAAAGAAGGCAGTGGAGAAAGGAGAAAGGGCTCTAAGAGAACCATTCTTTCCACATGCAACAGTTGGAGTAACTACTAGAATGATGGCAGAGCTGTTAAAAGTAAAAATAATAATAATAGCAGGTGCATTGTTTTCCAATATCCATTTTCCCTTTCTTCTATGGTTAAAGAACTACTAATTTGTAGTTGTACATATGGCGACCACGAGCAGGCTCTATTTTCCAGGCTCCTTTCAAATTAAGTGTGGCCACAGCACTACATTCTGGCAAGTGACATAGTGCAAGTGTCATATGACAGCTTCTGAGAAACTTCCTTAAGGGGGAGCTGACACACACCTTTTCTCTCTCTTCTTCATCTTTTCTTCCTTCCTGCTGGCTAAAATGCAGATGCAATGACAGTGACTGGAGCAGCCATCTTGGGCCATGAGGCAGGTATATTAATATCTACATTTTGCAGATAAGAAAACTAAGAATAGAAGGAAAGCAATGAGCTAGAAGGACCTTGAATCCTTGAGGTCTTCATGGAGCAGAGCCATAATACTAGTCCCGAACTGCCTACTTCTGGGCTTCAATGCACATGAAAATTTACCTTATTTATTGAAAATTTAACTTTCATCATATTTAAGGCATTTTGGGTCTCCATTACTCAAACCAATTCAAATACATCATCATGGTTTCTTGGAAAGAGACTAAAATTGCTAGTAAGAAGACTTGTTTTATTTCTACCTTTGCCTCTAACTTATTATATGCTTCTAAGTTCTCTTGTTCCTAATCTAGAAGTTAGGACTAAATATAGCTCCTTCACATACATTTTTTTTTCCACAGTAAATAAGATAATAGAGATTTGGGAAATGGATGCCAAAAAAGTTGAGGGGATATGATTACATTGTTGTTTATTTGCTTTAGGTTTTTAGGGGGAAGAAATTTCATTTTAATCAATTAATTTAAGTGCAAGGAGAGTGTAGTGGTCCACAAAATTCAGGGGAGGGTTAGACATTTAAGCTACAGGAAATCCAAAGATGAAGCTAGACCTCAGAAAAACTGGAAATAGGGATTCTCTCTCTTAACCATATTACTCTGTATTTCAGATTCAACCTTTGTTACTATAGACTTTCTTATAACACAAGGTGAGTTTCACTTCTTACAACTTTAGTTGTTGGCAAGGGATAGCTCCCTCTCTCCATCCTGTTGTCAAAACTCCCAGGGAAGAGCTCTGATTGGCTTATCTTGGTTCAGCTGCTCTTCCTGGAGACCAATCACTCATTGTCAGGAAGCATGCTGTGCAAGAGAACTGCTCCTGTAGAACGGGTATATGTGGATTTCATACAACGTGGAGATTGAATCTTATACAATGAGTATTACTTTCATTAGAAATGATAAGACAAATGTTTGGAGTAATGACATCAGAGTAGAGAGTGGGGAGTAGGAGGACATGAGGGATGGACACACTTTCTAAAAAGGTGAAGCTGTACAGCATATACTTTATAGGTGACCTCCACAAATGTTCAAGAATGACAAGATCAGTTCTATTGGTAATGGAGCAAAGTGTGGTCGACCAGGTAAAAATCAGGAGACCTGGTTTCTAGCACTGACAACATAAAGCTATTTGACACATCTCTTTCTTCAGTGAGCCATAGTATCTGCATTTGTAGTGATGAGTTAGCTTGAATTTGCTCAGTAGTTTTCAAAGTTTTTTTTTTTTTTTTTTTTTTTTAGTTTACAGAAGTCCTTAGGGGTATTGGTTAGGGTGCTGGGGACCCCTACTAGATCTTATTTCCATTCCCTGCAAAACACAGCTATTCATACCCATAAACACGAATTGGGAACTGTCTGAAGCTTTGAGCCTTAAATTCTAGAGAACATCAGTCAATACAGAGAAAGGTAAAATTAAGAAAGTCCAAACAAATGTCTAAGAATGTCAACTCTCCTTTTCTCTTGCTTTCCCATTTATCTTAGCTGTTGGCAGGATTTATCCTTTCATTAGTGGTAGAAGACAGTGTATAATCTATAGACCCCTGAGAAGCTGCATTTATGAGAAAAGGTCTTTACAAGCCCTAATTATAGAAGACTTTTTGCCCATGAATGGGCATAAATCTATCTCTATCTTTAAATATACGTGGATTAAAAACACAATTAAAATGCATGGTATATTTTGGTTTAAGGCTATTTTCTGAAAAACTAAAGTAGAGAAACCCTGATATATGGGGTTGGAGAGAGATTTTGATGGTCTTGGAGGAGGCTGGGAATAGCTTTTCTCAAGGTTAAGTTTTGGGTGAGGCATCTTTCTCCTGAGGGCAGGCATGTGTTTTCAGTTTGTCTCTCACTTGAGTCAGGGATGGCCCATCCGTCCATCCATCGCTGTCCCTCTGATTTCTCTACAGGATCTGATTCTCTACTGCCTGGTGAGAAGACAGATTCTCCCAAGCACAAAGCCATGCTGTCTTGAGCTGGCACTTTCCTACATGGGAACTGAAGCCGCTGTCAACAGCTCTTTCTTTCTCTCTGTGGCCTGTGAGCCAGGGAGGCGGCCAGCTGGGTGGTTTTCACATTGAGAAACTGGGTGGGGCCTGGGGAGCCCTTTGACCTGTGCTGTGGAGCCAGATCTAGGTCCCTCCCTAGGGATTCTGTATAATGCAGGAATGGCCAGAGAAGGGAGCTTTGTGGAGAGGGGCCCCTCCCATCAGACCACAGATGAGTTGGCCACTGACACTGATGTGGGCAGAGACAAGTGTCTGGCTGTTTCATCAGGAATTGCACTCAGCTAGGCTGGGGCCCAATTGTCTTTCAAGGGCCCCAGATAATAAGTGGGGGAAAAAATGAATCTCCATAGAGTCTGATGTGGGTCTCCTTCTGGGTGATATAAAAAACAAAACAAAACAAAATTCCCTACTTCCTCCTCCAGGGAAGTAGAGTAAGTTTAATAAAACAAAGTTTCTTGAGATTGAGGGTGGGTGGGATGTTCTTTGACAAAGCGGGGTCATGCTTTGGAAAGGGGGCTACTCACTGGATAGCTGGTACAGGAGACAGATGGGGAGGCATACCTAGGATGCCATGTCAGAAATGGAGAGGGAAGAGCCAGGTGGCTTCTCCTTCATCATTGTCCCCTCCTCCTGAAAGGGACTCACAATAGGAGTCGAGGGTTACAACACCAAACATGGCTGAACAGGACCCTCACCACTGTGGGCCTTGATGCAAAGCACTAGCTGTTTCATCATTGCCTATGGATGAAATGACAGTCTCTGTCTTTCATATTTTAGGCACAATTCATAAGAGATGTCCCCTGACCTCAAGGAGTTCTCTGTCCAGTAGGGAAGGTGGATGAGCCAATAGGCATATAGAGTGTGGCACCATGATAGAAGAATATAGGGTACCATGGAGATTCTGGTGGTGGGAACTCGCCAGGACTTGGGAAACCAGTGACACTTTCTGGAAAAAGCAATGTTTAAGCTGAGAGTTCAAGGATGAGCTAGGATCAGTCAGATGAAAAAGCTTTGGTGGTGTTCTAAACAGAAGGAATTACACATGCAAAGGCTTAGGGGCAAGAGAAAGATGATGAGTTCCAGGAGTTCGCTATGGCTGAGGATTTTATCATCTATAAGTTGAGAAGAGATGAGGTGATACCAGACAAATGAGCCTGGACCTCATCATGCAGGATGGTGCTGAGAAGTTTGGACTTTATCCTGGGGGCAAAGGGAGCCCCTGATGGGCACTGAGCTCCAGAGTGGAATGATCAGATGGAAGCTTTGAATGTCTAGCTGTGGCCACCCTATGGACATTGGTTTTGGAAGGTGTAAGATTAAAGGCTGGAAGGCCATTGCTGGAAGGCCCAGGCAAGAGTTCATGAGGATGTGGGCTTGGGCAGTGGGAGATGGACACTGGATGAGGGTCAGGCTGGGTATGGAGGGTGAAAGATAAAGAGGAGTCAAAGGTGATGACAGGTTTCTGGTTTAGTAGGGATTACAATTTCCAAGCTGTGAATTGTACCCTTATAGCTTTGTTAAAGCCACTCTGCAGCTCATCTGTCCCTGAGGAATGGTGTTGGGGTCAGGGACACAGGGAAAGGGATGTTCCAATAAAGAGAGTGGCCCTGACATAAACACTAGACTATGGTTTGCATATTTATCATCTGTCTCCCCCACTAGAATGTTCATGCCATGAGTGTACAGACTTTGTTTGTATTATCTCTATTGTGTTCTGGTTGTTATAATAATTCCTGGCACATGAAGGACTCACACACACACACACACACAAAATATTTGTTAAGTGAAAAATGATGTAGGCAGCAGATATAGGATCAGGACATTTGCCATTCTAATTAGCATAATGGAATGATTGAACTCCTTTAAGATGTCACAGAATCTGGCTCTAGTTTCATCATTCTCTTTTATTGAAGGGTGACTACAATAGCGGAAATGACCAGAATAGGGAGAAGAAGGGTGATGGCATCACATGCACATATGAATATATGAAGTACATACCCTAGATAATAAATAACACACACACACACACACACACACACACACACACACACACACACACACACACACACTGAGAACATAACAGTAGTTTCATTGTCATCATCAGCATCATTATCATCACTAACTTTGACTGAGACCTTCATGGGCACCAGGAACCAAACTCGTAGGCGCCTTATATTCATGTCATATATAAAGGATTATCTCACGTAATTGTGACAATAACCCTATGGAGTAAACGCTACTGTGAACACCAGTCTCTCTGATTCTAGGGCCACTTTCCCTTATTACAAAACTGCCATCTCAGGTAAAAAACAAAAATATGGTTGAAACAGATACTATGGGAAGAGAGAAAACCCTGTAATGTCTCAGAAGGCCTCTTGGTTTGTCAAAGTCCAAATGGGTTAGAGAACTCTGCTCTGGCCCCGACCTGGCTGGGCACACAGAGGAAAGTAGTGTCTTGGTGGCTTGTTTCTTTGTCATCCAATCCTAGGCCTTTTCATATAGTTTCCAGACCTGCCAAACATCAAGAACCTTCACCTAACACAATATTTGGGGCTGTTGTCCAGCTGCCTTGGTAGGGGCATCTAAGGCTAGAGTAATTCTGGGGCTGGACATCTGGAAGGATGGCTGGTATCTCATGTGCTGGGCTGACACTGAAGATGCTATTAAATGTGCTTTGTGCAACTCTGAACCCCACTCTGGCCCCAGAGCATTGAATTTCTTCTCTTGTACCCAAAGGCACCCTCTACAGAGATGAGTCACTGCTTTGAGGGAAGGAGGTTACTGCGGAACCAGAGATTGAAGATGCCATATTTATGAGTATTAAGCTAAACGTCAGCAAAAGTGACAGATTTACTTCCCTGCTTGTGTTCTGTTTTTCCTCACCGCAGACTTGACGTAAACCTCCCTGAGCTGGTGGTGAGCAGGGAGATGAGACCATAGAAAGGGACCATATGAGGAGGCCAGATTGCCATCTCTGTCCTGATGCCCTGTGAGTGCTGACCAGAAGCTGAATCAGTGCTCAGGTGTCCCAATGTCCTGTCCCATGTGGACCATGGGTGGATTGTCTCATAGGAGGGAATATTTCCCATCAGGACATTATTTGTCTCTTATCTAAATTGCCATCGTGTGATCGATCCTTATTCAGTGGTCCAGGGTCCTGTTAGGCTCCAGAATTGACACTGGGAAAGGAATAGTGGAATGAAAAGGGAAAGAAAAAGGGAAAGCTCCACCTGGATCAATAACTGAGAGGGCTCTTGGATGATACCAGCCCCAAATCTCCCCTGAAGACCCCTTCCCAATAGCTGCCTCCATTGCATCCTTACTAAAAGCAATATTTATCATCCTTCATCAAGTCTTCCACCTTCACAGCACAGTGTGTTGGCTTGGAGAGAAGTCTCAGGTGATGTCTACAATGCTTGCCCATCAAGGTGTGTCATGGGGAAGGAAAGCTAGTCATCTTCATCTGGAAAGGGCTTGGGTATTTAACATGAGCTAGGTAGAGACAACAAGTACCAGACAGCTCGGCACTGCTGAGATTTATTTGGATATTTATCATGGGCATTTATCAACTTGTTCTAGGGAGTTTTCCTATTTGCTAGGCCCGGAGGTGCATGGAAAGAACCCAGTACCAACTCAAAGCCTCAATCTCTCCTGCTTCAAGCACAGGCCAGTACATAATAGTATCCATTTTCAAACACCACCCACATGCCAGGCCAAGTGCTACATGATCTCATCTCATTCTTCCAACAACCATACACAGTTGGGGATTATTTTTCCCCTTTACACAGATGAGAAAATTAAGCTCAAAGGGTAGGTGACACAGTGAGTAAGTGACAGAACCACAATGATTTGAACTCTAGCCAATCTGGTTTCAAAACCCAAATTCTTTGCAGTTTAATTCAACAAATATTTATCGGACACATGTCTTGTGGCAGGCACTGTGCTAAATCAGAGGATCCAGAGATGAGTAGCACTGTCACAGCCCTCAAAGAGCTTCCTGTCAAAAAAGACTTTTACTAGAAATTTCAGCACACCCCTGAAAATGCCATAGCAGAGATGTAAGCACACAGGGTTAGATGGCAAAGAGGATGGAGAAATTCACTCCTCCTGGGTAATCAGGGATGTTGTTTTCAGAAGCAAATATCCTTGAACTGACTTTTGAACCATGACTGGGAAAGTGCAATGGGAAGAAGAAAATTATAAGTGTACTGGTATGCAAAACATATGTTCTAGGATGTTTATTGCACCAATGTTCACAGAAGACCTGGGGGACGCATTGATAGGGGAATGGCAGAACAAACTGCGGTCCAGTTGCATCAAGGAATATTTTGAAACCTTTAGAAGGAATGGATTAGAGTCATGTTGAAATGACACACGATTTGTTGCATGAAAAGCAAGTTGCAGAAAAGTGTTTTGCATGTGTCTATGTGCGCGCGCACACACACACACACACACACACACACACACACACACATCACACATCCATTTGCGCATGATCAAAGAAAGGGATTCCCTGTGAAAAACACAGCATGATCAAAGTCAAGGAGATGGAAATACTGTTTGGGGAACTACCAAGAGCTAAGTTCTGCTGTAGTGTCACATCGGAAGCCGGAGGTTCCTAGGAGCTGAAAAGTGGGTGTGGTCAGAGTGAGTGTTTGATTTGGCAATTGGACAGGCATCTTCTGGCCCTGGCCTGGGCTGGGGAGACTGAAGCCTGAGTTCCAACAGAATATTGTGTTGCAGTTATCACACTCACACAGAGGGGCTCAGGACTGAATGTAGATCTAGGATGGAAGATGGGGTGGCGGAAGGCATGTCAGGGAAGTTTAGACATCTGTGGCCCAGTCCAGGCTAGCACCCACTCACGGGAGGGTTTCAGAACCCTTCCCCTCTCTAGACCTCTGTTATGTATTCCCAACCTTGATTGTGGAGTGTCAGATTCCACATGGTTCCCTAGCCACACCCAGGCAAGATCCTTTAACAATTAGCCCAGGTAAAACAGCTAGCTCTCACCTCATCTCTGTCCCCTCTGCTCTGCTGAAAATTCTCTCACTTAGATCACTGGTGTCACCAAAAAGCCTTCTCTTCTTATTTCTTCCCTCAAAAGCGTTTGGATTAGAGGGCATGCCTTCCTTTACAAAAATGCTTTCCACTCTTGATTTGTGACAGGCCACCTTCCTGGTTTTTTCTTCTCCCTCTCAGACCTCTCTTCCTTGAACTTGGCTGACATCTTTTTTTATCTGAAATCTTAATGCTGCCTGCTCTAGATGTGATTCGGAGCCCTCTACCCTCTCCTTAGGGCACCTCATCTAGTCTTTTTGGATAGGGATAAAGAATGTTTCTTCTTCATTCCTCTGTTGCCATGAAGAAGAAAATTTCTGGAATATTCTGAGCCTCTTGCCTCACTCCTTCCTCTGTCCTACAAAGATGAAGTGTGCTACTTACCTGGGGAGCTTGGGAAGGGAATTAAGCCTTCATGGTAGTTTTCTCATTGTTTATTGTTTTCCAAAAATATCTAATTTACTTGTCTACATCTTTCTTTTCTGTCTCTTGCACTAGAATATAAGCTTCATGAAGGCAGGGTCCTAGTCTGTCTTATTCATCACTATCTAAGCAGCAGTTTGACACTTACACATAATAAAGGTTCAGCAAATATTTTGTAATTGAATGAATAAATACATGATACTGCATCCCTATGTCTAAAGGGCCCATTTTTCCCCCAGGTGGTGTCAGAATTATTTACGTCTAAACTACAGTTCCCTGTGGTTCCTCAGACAGATCTCTCATTCTAGCCAAAGTCTCATATAATTTTCCTGCTTTTCTGCGGCTCTGGTTCGATTATTCAGTCCCTTCTCTATGCTCCCACAGCACTTTGCTTCTGCCTGAATTCTTGGAATTGTTTAATTTTATGTGATAGTGGAGTTTATTGCTTCCTTGTTTGTCTTCCCCACCAGACTGCAAACTCCTTGAGGACAGAGGTCATGCTCTACTTTTCTTTGTATCCCCCTCCCAGCACCTAGCTTAGTGTGTCCTTCAGTTCAAAATACCTTCTGAATGGGAAGAAATCTATCTGGCTAATGGCACTCCCATGGCATTGCTTACACAAACTGGCCAACTGGTTTACCTGCTTTGCCCAACAAAGCCTCCTTAGGTCTAAGTGAACTCCCTGTTCCAGAAGGCAATCCTTCCTACTCAACTTGCCAGATGAGTTTCATCCTTTTGGATTCAGATTTTCCTATTTGTTCAGAGTTGTTAATTTCAATGGCCAGCCTACAAGTCCAATTCCCTTCATTATCCTCTGTCTTATGCTCATGGCATATTTCAAAATCAGCATCAAGAATCAAAGGGTTGACAAATTCATGTTTTTTTCTTCTTTGAGGTTTCGTCCATATATCTAGATAGCACTAACATGAAATATCCTAGTTTCAGAAATGTAAGCTGGGCAAAATAATTCCTTCTACTTCCAGAAGAAAGTAGTGAAGCTCAGTAAAATGTGGTTTCTCCTCGTCTCAACATGTCTTTACTCGTTAAATTCTACTCACCCTATAGGGCCCATGTAACCCTTTCCACGTTTCACTTATCACTTCTGTCTTAATAATCTTAGCAATTATTGAACACCGACTATGAACTTGGCTTTGTCCTAAATACTGTCACCCACACAACTTATGATCTTTCCAACAACCACGTACACGCATATTATCACCTTTACCATATGAGAAAACCAAGACTCTGAGAGGCAAGGTGCTCAGCGTGGTTACCCAGTTAGTGACCAGGGCAAGCCCATAATCCAGCTCTGCCTGACTAGGAAGTCTGTGCTTTCTCTACTGTATTAAGCTGTTTCCACTGATGACTCAATCCAACATTCTTGGTGGCACATCTGTTAATTCACCAACTATTTATCAAACCCTGTCTATGTGCCAAGAACTGTTCTAAGCACTCATGATAAATTAGAGGATGTAGCAAACAAAAGCTCCAGCTTCCATGAAGGTTATAGTATAGTGGAGGGAGATGCACAAAAATAAAAAATAGAATAAGATGTTTATGAAGTACTAGAAAGTAGTAAGTAGTATGGCAAAAAATAGCAGAGTGAGGGGGACAGAGGGTCCTGAGAGCATGGGGAGGTAAATGCACTTTCAAATATAGTTGTCAAGGAGCCACATTGAGACAGTATTGTTTGAGCAAAGACTTGAAAGAGGTAAGGGAGTCATGTGGGCTTGGGGAGAGTCTGGGGATCTCAGAGCATCCAAGCAGATAGCCTGTGCAAAGTTCTGTGGTGGGAGTTCACCTGGCAGGAAGGGCAAGAAGACTACTGTAGCTTGGTGGGATGAGGGAGGAGAAGGTACAGAAGACAAGGTCACAGGTGTAACAGGGGTTGAGATGATGTAGAGCAGTGGTTCTCAACTGGGGGTGAATTTTACCCCAGGGGGTATTTGGCAATGTCTGGAGACATTTTTGGTTGTTATAATTTGGGTGGGGATGCTACTCGCATCTGGGGAATAAAAGCCAAGGATGCTACTAAATATCTTACAATGCATAGTACAGCCCTTCACAAAAAAGAATGATCCAGCTCTAAATATCAATAGCGTTGAGAGTGAGAAACTTTGGTATAAAGCCTTACAGAACTTTGGCTTTTGACATAAGTGAGATGGGGTACCTTTTGAGGGTCCTGAACAGAGAGGAGTAACATGAACTGATTTATATTTCGAATAGAGCCTCTGACTGTTGGGCATCAATAGACTGTGGAGAAGGGGCAAGGAAGGAAGTAGGGAGACCAGCCCAGAGGTTACTGCCTTTCCCCCAGGCATGAGTTGTGGGCGACTCATTCTCCTTTAGAGTGGAAAGCTAGGTAGGAAGGGAAGCATCTTACTGAGAACCTAGAGGGTGCCAGGCTTTCACATTCATTATCTCTTTAGACCATGTCTGATCTTTATTAGCTCTAATACTTAGATTGGAGTTAAGTTGTTTAAGTAGTTTGACACCCTTCAACACAATTAAGGCTTTGAGTAAAAAGTGTGTTTTTATTTCACATCTTCTGACCTTTCAGTGTTTGTTTTAGATGATGCTATTTCTCCAAATAATAGATGCCTGGGCTGCAGGTGGGCACATGCCCTCCTAGAGGCACATAAAAAAGAAACAAAACTCTTAGTGACGTCCTGGTAGAGATCCCTTGTGTAATCACTCGGTACATATGCCCTCAGGTGGTGCCTTGATGCGGTTGTCACATGTTCCACTAAGAACAGACACTCTCACTGAGCACCTGAAGCCAGGTAGCTGTTGCCATTCTTCCCAGCAGAGCCAAGCCCTTGAAAATGTCTATATTAGGGTCTTTCCTCCAAAGACTGAAAGGTCATCCATACAAAAATAGACAAGGAGGTGTGATGGGGGTTGTAGGCAAGCAAGAAACTGAGCCAATAAAATCCCTGAATGATGACTCATAGCAAATGGTGATGAAAAGCTAACTTGTCTCAGTTGTGTCAGTGGAGTAATTCACGGCCCCATCAAGCTTGTGGTCCTGCTCTGGTTCTGTCGGGGTGAGGACCAGTGCAGTAGATGTTGTTGATGCACCTTTTCTCCACCGTTATCACCTTCCACATTGTGGTGGTAGGGGAGCAGGCTGACCAAGCCCCTCGTTCTTGGCATCCTCTCCTCTCAAGCCTTCCTTGGCCACACATTTTTATCTTCTCAGCCCTGATATATGCTATTTCTTCTGCCTAGGCTGTCTACATTAGTTTCCTAATGCTGTTGTAACAGATTGGGTGGCTTAAAAGAATAGACAGTTACTGCCTCACAGTTCTGGAGGCTGGAATTCTGAAATCAAAGTGTTGTCAGGGTCATAATCCCTCTGAAACCTATAGGGGAGTCCTTTCCTGACTCTTCCTAGCTTCTGGTGGTTTGCCAGCAATCTTGGGTGTTCCTTGGCTTACAGCTGCATCGCTCCGGCCTCTGCCTTCATCATCACATGGCATTGTTCCCGTGTCCGTTTTCATAGGGCCATCATTTTATAATGATACCTGTCACATTGGGTTAGAGGCCCACCCTGCTCCAGTATGACGTCATCTTAACTAATCACATCTGCAATCACCGTATGTCCACATAAGGCCACATTCTGAAGTACTGGGGGTCAAGACTTCAACATATCTTTTATGGGGAGGACACATTTCAACTCATAATAACACACTTCTCCATTTTTCACTCACAGAGCAAGGCAAGGTAGCACTGCAGACACCGGGGAAATTCTTAGGCTCTTTTATTATTGGAGCCCTCACTCAATGGATGGGTGCAGATCTCTTAAAGTTGTCGTTTGGCTGCATTAGTGCTCTTTTGGTAGCTATTATTTATTCCCACCCAGTGTGATCCTAATGAAGACTCCAACGCGATAGTAAGTCACTGACAAATATGGTCAAGAAGAGTGCTGTTCACCCCTGGGCACAGTGATTAATTCAGTGGTGGGCACATGACCAGGAAAGGGATACTCAGTGCTTCTGTGAAATTCTGAAATATGACAAGTCTCCCCATCTTTTGATACACAGTTGGGCCTGGCAGAGGTCTCCTTACTTGCCACATAAGGACTTAAGCAAAGACAAATGGAGCAGAGAGAGGAGAGAGAGTGACAGCACCCTCATGGCCTCATTTCAAGCCCTGGATCCAGCTGTGCCTGAAGCTATTGCTCCTGGATCTCTGAGATACAGGAGCCGATGAATTTCCTTTTTCTTTTAAATACTGGAGTGGGATTTTTTGTTACTTGCAATTGAAAGAATTTATTAATTCAACTGTCTTCCACCACCATCAAGCTCTTTTCAGAAAGAGCAACCACATCATCATCACCACTAAGCCTAACTCTTCACAGGGCAAGACACCTTACAAAGCACTTTTGTGCACGTACGGCACTGAATTATAATCCTTCCCTCAAACTCTTGAGTCCTCGGGTTGACTATGCCTTTGGCAAAATGACTTTAGCACTCTTCTCATTTATTGCTATTTATTTAACTCACATTGCTACGCAATCATGAAAAGGGTTCATTGTGCAGTAGAGAACGCTCTAAATTAGAAGTGAGAATCTGGGTTCAAATTTCCAGCTTTTCCAATTACTCTCTGTGTGACTGTGAACGGGTTACCTGGTTTCTCTGAGCCTCAGTTTCTCTGTGTATCAGACACACACTTCTTCTTGCCCTACCTACGTCTCAGGACAGTGAGCAGGACGAAATGAGAGAAAGCAGGAGTTGGCAAACTATGGCTCATGGGCTAAATATAACCACTGACAGTTTTTATAAATACAGCTTTATTGGAACACAGCCACATCCCTTCTTGTACATATTGTCAACAGCTGCTTTCTCTTAACAATAGCAAAGTTGAATAGTTGCTACAGAGGATTTATGGCCTGCGAGCAGAAATGTAACATTAAATCAGAAGCATCTATTTACTATCTATCCGGTCCTTTCCAGAAGAAATTTGCCAATCCCTGCTTCTCGAGTGTTCTGTAAAAAACAAGGCTTGGTTGGTACTGACAGCAGGGTGCCTCCTGTTTCCTACCTAGAAAGCTTCTCTAAAGTGATAACATCCAATATTGGCAAGATGTGATAGACGACAAATGATGAAAAATTGGGCAATTTGACAATACTTTTCAAAAGCCTTAAGAATACACTATTTCCCTAGACGCTATCATTCCACTTCTAAGAAGGTGTAAGAAATAGTAAGAATGGAGATGCATCTACAAATTTAAGAAATGATGGTGGGATAATTACCTAAATTATCCAGCACATTATATTCTAAAAGTCTTTTTTTCTTTTCAAAGAACTTTTAATAATACGGTAGAATGGCTGGCCCTGTTATGATATTAGTGAAAAAAAACTTCATAAAGAAATGTTATATATAGTTATGATCCAGATTTTATAAAGCAAGGCTAGCAGGAAGCACCTCAAATTTAATAATGACTTTCTCTGGGTGGTAGAATCACAAGAGGCTTTTCCATTGTTAATTTCATTTTTCTTTTACTGTTTTTAAATATTATTTCCTTTTCAATCATAAAATAAATAATTTGGCAAATGTTTGTTGGTTAGATAAACTTGAGAGAAAGCTAATGATTTGAGCTACACTCTATCATTACTAGAAAAAGGGTGAACCCTTGAACAGGGCCAGGCAGGGCATGAACACAAGTTGGTAGGGACCAGGGGGCACTGGGGTGAGAGGTAGAGCCTGTGTCCTCCCAAGTGGCAGCTGCTAATCAGCTCCAGTTAACTGTCACCATGTGGGGGTCTGCTTCAGATCCAGTGTTGAGAATCTTTCTTTCTTTTTTTCCTAAGAAAACCCAGGAATCTGGATTGTGATGGAAATGTACCAACAATTAAACTCTGTGTGAGACAAATAAATGGCTTGAATACAGCTCCCCAGTCACGGATCTGAAGTGACTGCTCTAAACCATGACACTAGAGCTGAAAGGACAGCTGCAGGTAATCTGGTCCAACTGCTACATTTGATGTCGATGATGTGAAATGACCGATCCAGGGTCACACAACTAAGTATTGTCAGAACCAGAAACTAGAGTAGAAGGATTCTGATCCTCAGACAGGAACTGTGTTTTTTATGCCATTACTAAACTGAGATTTCCCCCACTATCTATGCCCTTCTCCAGCTTTTCCCCCTTAGGGGACTGGCTCAGGGCACTAGCACCAGCATCCCATCAGATGTCCGTGCCAGAAGGCCAGGTGTTATCTCTGGCACTGATCACGTGTGACAACCCATGAAACCTACCTCCAGAATATACCTTGCCTCCATCCTGTTCCTCTCCCTTTCCATGGCTACTACTAAGTCCAGGCCCCTGTAATCTCTCACTGCAGTAGCTTCCTAACTACTCTCTGACCTCATCACTCTTCTGCTTAAAACCTTTCTTGGTTTCTGAAATTTACACAAAGACCATGCATGGCTCCACGTCCTTCTGTGACCCTATTTTGAGCTCTTTCCCTGTCCCTCTCGCCCTTCAGCTCCTCTCACCTGCCTCCTCTAACCTCTTCCGAAGGACTGTGCCCGCACCATGCCACTTGTCTGACGCGCTCTTTCTGCATCTCTTCTTAGTGTTGATCCCAAGTAATCTTCAAGGTCTGAGAACAGTGCTGGCCCATCCTAAGTGCTATGTCAGTATTAGCTATTGTCAATTTTACTCTTATCATCTCAACCCAAAAGTCACCTTTTTGAGGAATGCTTTCTGGTTCAAGTCATGCTGTGATTCATCTTCATGGCACTTAGCACAATCATAGTTCAATAATGAACTGCATTTATTTACTTCGTATCCATTGCCTCCAGGAGACTTCAGGGCATCCCCAGGATAAAGACTGTGTCAGTCTTGTTCAATACTTTACATCCCCAGTGATGGGCAGAGAATACATTATTGTACTCAGTAAATATTTGTTGATGGGATGCTGAGTAAATGCTTGCTTATATTTGTACACCTCTATCAATCAGAACATCCAGTGGAGCCTTCAATGCTACTTCTATGTTGATCACTTCACAGATGAGGAAACCAAGTGGCAATGGGTTAATCAGTGACTCCATAGGTCTGTGGCACATGAAAACATACCATCCCTATTCTCAGTCCTTAGCCTGGTGTCCTGTCCCATGCTTTTGGCTCTGATGGCTGGGTGGATATCTAACTTCTGCTGTTTCCTGATTCAGAATTGGTACACGTATATATTTCTGAGTGGCAGGAAGTCATGCCCAGGCAAATGCTAGTTGGTTAGCATCTGAGAAAAGAAAAATATTTTTCCCTTTGCTAGCTGGCCCTGAGTAGCCTGAAAACTCTTGATCCCCACTGTCTGCTAGTTGGGATGCAATGACCTGCTTTCAATCCCTTTTCATTACGGAATCCCTGATAGGAATTTGAAAAAACAACTCTTAAACTCCAAGGCTTGGAGGATAGCCATGTTCTAGCTCCAAGTCTTTGTACACAGTTTTTCAGAAAGACTTTTTATACCTGGCCCTCAGGCAGAGCTCTGTCCCCATCGCTCCCATTCCTCCCAAATTGCCCACCTGGTGGTAGTCTAGCCATGTTTGTTTCCCAATTGCTTGCTATGTAGAACCATCCCTTTGCCTTCATGCTGAGTTGTATTTTTAGTCTTGTGGCTGTCCTGAGGCTGTGTTTGGCTACTTGGGCTGGTGTCCCATGAGAGGTAGCTTTAGACAGTGGCCTGGGAGTGAGCAAAGCCAGCTTTGTATCCTTGTTCTTCCTTATGCTAGCACTGGGGCCTTGCACAACTGACTTAACCTCCCAAATCTCAATTTTCTTGACTGTAAAATAGGAATAATCATAATTTCATGCCCTGTGGTAGAGACACCCAGCAAATCATAGGCCCTAAAATATTAACAAATGAATGAACAAAAATCTTTTCTTTCCTCCTCTAGCTGTTGGTCGAACTGGGGGTGATGGGGGTGGGAGTAGAAGATCACAGAGATGGGCTAGGGAAGGAAGGGTCTTTGCTAAGACTGGCAGCTAAAAAGTCCTGTGGACAGGGTGCAGCCAGGAGGCTAGGGAAACCGAACTGAGCAGATGCACAGCCAGGCCCTGAGAAGCCACCTGTGCTTGCCTGCCTTCCTGCTGGAGCTCACAGAATGGCCAGCTTCTGTCCTCCCAGCAGAAACATCCTCTTATTTTGCATTCTTCTCAGACTTCTGCAGAGCTTGTCAATTAGCATGCATTCAGGCCTTGGGAAGAGCAGACCCAGGCCTCTAACACGCAAGCCATGCACTCCCATCACCCTGGGGAATATTCATCATTTGTGAAAAATGCATATACTTCTCTGCCTCTGTTGCCTCTGCCTTATCTGCTTGATCTGTGACAAGGACAGTCATTCTTAAAGGCCCAGCTCATATGTCATCTATTTTTTGAAGCCTTTTCTAAGGCAAAATTAGTACTCCCTCCTGTCGCCTCCCTAAGCCCTTTGCATGTTCTGTCACTACTATTTTCATATTGTATTGTACTTATTTGATGTAACTTATTTAAGTTATATTTTAAAATACAGATGTAACACATGTTTTCTGTATAAAGTGAAGAATAAAATCTCTCTCCCTTTTAATTTTTCCAGCACCATCCCCCAAAGTTAATCACTATTAGCAATTTCTTGGGAAGGCTTCCAGAAACTTCTCTATATAAGTAAGCACATATGAGGACATTGGTATGTAGAGTTATTTGATCCAAAATGGTCATATAAAGTTATTGATTTTCAAACTTGTACTTTTCACTTATAGGACATATTTATTTTTGTAGAAGAAGTACATTCTGTTACATTAATGCTCTATCAATATGTTCAGCCTAAAAACTGTCATTTATTTTTTTTAAATAAAATATTTACTTTGTCTTTAGGTTTTTGTTTTGTGGTCCATTCCTTTCTTCTTCTTCCTCCTCTTCCTTCTCAACTCTCTCTCTCCTCTCTCTCTCTCACGCTCTCTCTGTCTCTGTCTCTCTCTCTCTCTCTCTCTCTCTCTCTCTCTCTGTCTCTCTCTCTCTCTGATATTTCTCTCTCTCGCCCCACTTCTAACGGTTTGGAAGGTTTCTAATCCTTGATGTGGTCACCCTTATAACTTTAAACCATATACTTAAACATCTATTTCTTGATTTATCAATTTTATTTCAAATCCGATTCACGTGCTCTCCAACATGAAAGATGTAGAAATTGGGGCATGTATACATCAACCAACATTTCCTCCTCTACCACTGTTGTTGGTTAAGCTATTTCTGTTTATACTTCTGTGGTTTAGAACATTTACATTCTGTTCTATAACCATAATCCCCACAGCTGTTTAGCTTTAGTTCTATATTTAAATGAATATAATGTTCACCACTATCTCATGCATTTTGTAGTTTCTCCATTCTTAAATTAGTCATTTTGGTATATCTTTTGAGGGAACTAGATTTTGCTATCAAGTCTTCTACACTCCCATCCCATGAGCTATTTTTTCC
Source organism: Macroglossus sobrinus (assembly GCA_004027375.1). Taxonomy (NCBI): domain Eukaryota; kingdom Metazoa; phylum Chordata; class Mammalia; order Chiroptera; family Pteropodidae; genus Macroglossus; species Macroglossus sobrinus. The sequence continues at coordinate 122,709 of PVKZ01003389.1, forward strand.
TGAGTCTGTGTATTGGTGAAGGTCTTTCAGCTATTTTTATATATAAAAGAACCAGACTGACTATCAAATTTGAGAACACACTCTTTACCTTCAAAATTTTTGTACCCATTGCTACCATGTCTTTTGGTACTAACAGATAAAGTTGCAGGCCACCCAATTTTTCCTTTATAATATTTTCTGATTTTACTATCCAAACATGCTCCATCAAATTCTATGTTATATCAAGACTATTTTTTTCTCATTCTGTAAATGCAGGCATTTCTTTAGTTCAGAAAAAGTTTTAATATCTATAATAATTTCTATAATATCTTTGAATAGGTTTGTTTTCTTCAGGAATGTCCAGTATGCATATCATTTGTATTTTGTAAGTATTGCCTTTTATTTTATTTCATTGTCTTTATTATTTTCCCTTTTCTTTCACTTCTTATCCCTACTCTCTCCCTATACTGGTTCTGCTCTCAAGTGAATATATGAATTCTACACTTTGCTGATGCTAATTTATTCCCCCTATGAGAGTTTCATTATTATTTTCAAAAATTTCACCCCATGTTGGATCTTGCCTGCTTATTTGTAATTTTACTTTGGAAATGTTTTACTCTAGTTTGTTATTTCCTCAGGGATGTAATGAGATGGGATGGGACTGCCAGCAGATTCTCCTTAAGTTTCTCATCTCGGAATCTGTTACTATATATGCTCTGCCCTGGGGGTGCATCTGTCCTAGGTTTCCAAACACCATACTCCCTCACCCCAGGGATGAGGTCAGGGTGGGTCACAAGGAAGACACATAGCTGATGGGTCTTCTGATTGGTTACTAAATATATATGCATCATTCTGGTGATTAGATGCAAGGCTGATTGTCGCTTCCCCCTCTCTCTTACTTCACCTTTAAGACTTTCAAGGAATGGCAGTCAGAGTTGAAAAAATAGTACTAGCCACCTAAACGGTGCCTCCTTCAGCTCTATCTCCCTTGCCCTTCCACCCTGTGAAACTGAGTCACTCTTCCTTGGCCTACCCACACCTCTGCTCCTACGCTCTCCAACAAATGATTATTTATTTGGCCCTTAAGGATTCTCGTTCTCATTTTTAAGGAAATCTGGCAATGTATATATACTCCTCTTTTTTGTGTGTGTGAAGTCTAAGCTTCACTAAATACAGCTGATATGGGTTTTAGACTGTTTTATTTAGACTAACATTAGCTTCTGTAACAAACAACCCCACCCCAAATTTTCAATGGTTGAGCATGATATAAATTCATGTCTCAATTGCATGCGAGTCTGTTGCAGATGTTCCTGGTTAGTGGGTAGCCTGCCGCATAGTGATTCAGGGGCCTGGGCCCCCATACCCAGCAAAAGGAAATATATCTCTTAATCACCTTGGCCCAGAAGTGACACAGATCACTTCTTTTCACATTCCGACTATGAGCACTGGTCATGTGGCTCAACAAAACACAATGGGGAGTCTGAGAGATGTGGTCCCTGCCTGGGCAGTTGTTCCATATCCACTCCTCTCCAGTATTATGAAAAGACAAGAACCACCTCTGGTAACAGTTCATCTTTTCAGCCCCATAGCAATTTCTTAGTTTTTTTGAAGATGGAATTTTCTTCACTTTTTCCTTCTTTGTGTTATATTCAGTGGGTTTCAAGAGAACACAGTACAGTAAACATCTTTTAACTTGTTTACAAGTCTGTCTTCCCTAATAATCTGTGATCTCCTCTGAATGGTGCCATGACTTTACTGTTTGACATTTTCTAGCATCCAGCATGATGGTTGATGCAGAGTAGATGCTTAGTAAATGCATTCCTGTCCTGAGCAGGTGAAAACTGCTCTTCCCGCATTCCTCATTCTCAACTTAATCTTTCTATCCCTGTCCTCTCCTCTCTTTAGGAGTAAGAATAGAAATTGACAGGGCTGCTCCATTCTCTCCTCTCCACTTCTCCTTCCCATCACGGTTTTGTTCAAGGCGTGTGTCTCCTGTCTCTCTGCACTGATGCAACCCTCCCCTGGATGATTTCTGGTTAGAGCCTGGCCCGTGGCTCAGCAGGATTCTTGCGGCCAAGCCAACATTTAACAATGCGTCTCCTTGCAGCTTGGCTGTGAGATTGACACTGGGGAAAGAAAATCTCTCTGTGTCTGGGGAAACATAACTCACCGGTGAGGATGCCAGGTGCACTAGCCCTCCAGCTAGTGCTAAAAGTCATGGACGTGAAGTGGGAACAGGGTGTGGATTGAACATGTGTGACGGAGCCTGACAAAGAAAAAGGCTCTTTCCTGCTTTAAATGCCCTGCCCTAAGTGGCTTACTATATTCAAATCCACTTTCTATGTCAAGTTACTTCTCTAGAGTGGACAGTCCCCAGGAGGGGGCATTAACAGAAAAATAGTAGAATGGAGTAGCTAAGAGCTTGATCATTGGAATCAACAGACCTGTGTTTAAATTCTGCTCTGCCATATTCTGGCCATATGACCTTGGACAAATTATTTAAGCAATTTGAGCTTCAGTTTCTTAGCCTATAACACTGAGATAATAATATCTATCCTATTGGGTTGTTTTGAGGATGAATTGAGTTTAATCTTAGACATGAAAGAAACATTCAGTATTTGTTGGATGAATAAACATCAAAAGTACATAAAGTTCTTAACATAGTACCTGGCACATTATAAGCAATCAATATAAGATGGTTATAGCAATAATAATAGACTAGGTTTGCTGGGTTTGCTGTGGTAATGCAACCCCAAAAATCTCGTATCTTAAAACAAAGAAGGCTTATTTCTTGCTCATGTTACATGCTCATAGTGGGTCAGGTGGGGACTCTGATCCAAGCAATCCTCAGGCTGGTGGAACAGCCACCACCTGGAATGTGGTCAGTCACTGTTCATTAATAAGCAAAGTACATTTTCCACTCCTTGATTCTGGGTTTGGTCATCTGACTCTGACCCAGGGAATGTTAAAAGAGACTTGAAGCAAATAGAGACTTGAACAAGCACTTGTACATTTCTGCTTGAGCTCCTGTAACTCTGCCGCCAACATGAGAACACACCGGAGCTAGTCTGCCAGAGAGACATGTGGAGTGGACTCAAGGCTATCCTAAACCATCCCACACCTAGCTGACCCCAGACAAATGGGCAAGACAAGTCAAGATCAGAGGAGCCTCTTAGCCAACTGCAACTAACCCCAGATTCATAAGCTACAAATAATTACTATAGTATATTGAGATTTTGGGGGTTGCTTGTTACACACCATTTTGTGGCAATAGATAACTGATATATCTAGTCTTGCCTTAAGCTCTCTAGTAAATAGGACTCTGTACCTCTTCACATTCATCAGAAAAAAAAACCTCACGTAGTAGATTTTACTGAAGATTTCAAAGTAATGTCTGAAGGGAGTTTGGTATTACATAACTTTGTGGGTTTCCACTTAACACTTCTCTCCTTTGTTTCTTTGGATGAGATGCTAACCAGGGCTTCTCCTTTACTCTTAACTTCACACAGAGCACTCTTCTGCCGGCTTATATCTACTCTGTTCCCCATCTATTCATCCCCTTTCTAAAATATCTCACGTTTTCTTCTATAGAACAATTCAGCCTTGTCTCAGATATTTCAGACCCAAGTACTGTGGGATCTACCCTCTTTAGAAGCCATTGGTTTATAAATAATAATAATCCTTGTTTGGTTTTCTTCATCATTAGAAAGCCCCTTTAGGGCGATAATGGTGCTTTATTAATTCTGTTATCCTTAGTACCTAGCAAAGCTCCTGGGTTTCAGGAGTTAGTAAATAAGACTGGAAGTACTCATTGTTATCGGAAAAATTTTAGAGCATACATATCATTAATATTGGTATTTCTTGAGTAGTTGAGAGTTATCTATAGAGAGTAAATGTTATTTATCTTCTCTATTTGGGAGGAAAATATGGGACACTAGACTTCTGCAAGTACTCAGTGACATAAGATGGGAGAAAGTGGATAATGTGTTCCAAGATGGCAAGGACATTGTCTCCACTTTATCCACACAAGGTCATAAGGCCCCAACAGGTCATCTAGATCCAAGGTCAGAAAGCCAATAAGAGGTTGACTGGAGACAAGCATCTGGACCTCTTACCATCTCCACTGAACCAGACACTGAGCCTTGGCGCTGGACACTCTGAAATTTGGCTTGGCTTCACACCAGCCTTGGCCCAGAGTCTCCAATGGCTCCACTGAGTTTGGCAGGGCACATTGACAGAGCTGGCCTAGAAAGGCTTACAGGACCACACCCAACACAGCAGTGCCCACACCACAGATCACTTGCTTTGGGGCTTTTACCTGACAGAGAGCAGTGTGTGGCTAGCCCCTGGCATGTGGAGTGAAGTTAGTTCTGACAACCCAGGGCTGCACATGGTTCGCTGGCTTCTCCTGAGCCAAGGCCCACTGGGCTTTGTTCAGGAGAGGGGCTATTGCCAATGGGCAGGGAGATTTAGCATTTCACCTCTGCTCTTTTAATCCCCTCTGTGCAGGAATGTTCCACTGCAGAGACAGCAGGGCTTGCAGAGACGGGAGGTTGTGCCGAAAGGGAGGAGGTTGTGAGAAAGTTTTGTGAGATTCATGTTGGTGTGTGTGTGTGGGAACCTGGGTTATGTTCAACTATGAACTCTCTGTGAGGCTGTGAGGCCTTGGACAAGTCCTCATTTATTTACCTCCAAAAGATTATATATATATATATATATAATCATTTCAGGATAAAGTTCTAAGATTCTGAGTTATTTTAGTTGTGAAGTCCAAGGTGGGATTTTTGTTTTTAAACAATAAGGCCTCTCCAAATTTCTATATAAGCACATTTTCAGGAAATAAGATATCTTAGTAGGATATCAGAGGGGCAGTCTACCCCTCAATTTAATTATAAGATTTTAAGCACCTTGAGGCAGAGCCTGTGACTCATACTTATCCGCACATGAAATTCTTCTGAATGTCAGAAATAGGAGGGTACTTGGAGATTATCTGGTTCAGTTTTCTCAATTTTGGACAGGGAAACTGGAGACCAGATATGGGAATTTATCTTCTCAACATTGTACATTAAATCTCAGGCCCAGAACTCAGGTTCTCTACTCCCCAGAATAAAACTCTTTCTAATAATATAAAATTTCTGCCTGAAATTTTTATAAAGTCTCTGAACTCCAAGGCTTTCAGATGCTTCATCTTTTAAAACAGGTTTGGCTCTTCCTTCCTTTGGGCATCTTTCAGGGTTAACTCAAGGTGGACCACTGAGATTATAAAGGTCTCATGTTTAAGCAAAATCTGTGAAATCCAAAGATGTAAATGTCCACGGGATTCCTGGAGATTTCTCTCAAGCAGCCCAAGCCTTGGATATCAGATGCCCTGGAAGGGATGTGGCCTCCTGCATAGCGGGTCCCAGCTCTGGCCCCATGATTGGACATGAGACCCAAGTGGACATGACCCAAGCCCTATTGTATATAAGAGTCATGACCCTCTGCTGATGACTAACATGCTAACTTGAAAAGTCTGCCTGAAACCAGGAAAACAAACTAAAACAATGAAACTCAAAGCAAACTTTCAGACAACCAGGAGGCAACAGGAAGCTCCGAAGTGTGAAAGGAGGAGTCCACTGCGGTCACCGTCTCTTTCATTAATATCACGAAACACCTGCAACCAATGTGCCAGGCACATTGGGGGATATAAAGAGGAAAACGATCCAAGCCTGCCTGCTAAAACCTCACAGCTTAAGGGGGTTAAACAAACACTCCTATGGCTACTGCTTCAAGGCTGTAAGTGAAAAATATCTCATCCATCTCTGTAGCGTTAAATACTATATAATATTAAGCAACTCCAGTAGAGATCCCTCTTTTGAGCTCCACACCAGAATCCTATATACCTCAGTGCTTGACTGTCTCACAAGCAACATAACTTTTTCAAAGAGAACTCATGGTCTTTTACCCCAAATTTCCATTGTTCTGTTGAGTAAATGACACCATAATTTACTCACGTTCTCATTCCAGAAATGGGAGTCATCCTTGATAACTACTTCTCCCTCATCAAGCCCTCACATATGATTGCTGAGACCTGCAAATTCAAAACACTTAAAATATGCCTCAATTTGTCCCAACTCAATTGCTACTTTCCTGAATGTAAGTCAACATAATTTCTTGCTTTGACGAAGTCACAGCTGGCCATCTAGAATCCACTATTGCTTCCAACCCATTCTCCACAGAGCAGTAAGACTAACTCTTTTTTTCAAACATACATTTGATTGGGTCACACTCTTGCTTAAAAAGTCTCAATGAATGGAGAGTTTGGATTCCGCTCATGAATGATTTACTATTATGGGACTTGCCCTAGCACCATAACCAAGTAGAAAACTGGGCAAATCAGATAAATCAGGCACCACAAGTCTGTGATCCCTGAGAGAAAAGAAGCAAGCAGGTGAGCCCTATGATTGTTCCAGCTTCGTGCTTGGAGCCAATTTCCAGGCTGCAGCACAGGGAAGGGGAACAGAACCTGACAGTCAGTCTCACTGAGTTAAGGAGACAGACAGTGAAGTTAGGCGATGCTGACACAACTAGAATTTTGGTGAGAACACTGAAGAGGAGGGAACTTGCCAGAGAGAAGAAAGAAAGAGAGAAATACATAACTCCAGAATTTCCAGGTCTTCAGAGGGGTATCCCTGAGTCTTCGATGGAATACTGATCTGAGCATACATGAGAGAAAACACGCAGACTTTGGGTGAAAAACACTGAGAGCGGTAGGCCAAACAATTCCCCTGGCCTCATACAAGGGTGGGAATGGTTTGTGTTTGCAACACCCAGAGCAGAGGAGCCTTGTAATTCAGAGGCAATGAATGGAGTCCTCAGAAGGGTCACACTTTAGAAATGAAGCTATAGTAGTCCCCAAATAAAGGCTAATATGGATATGTCACTATAAAACTTAAAAGAATTCCCCTAAAAGATATAACTGACTCAAAATTACTTCACTGCTCACCAGTGCAAAATCCAATGCTCTTGAAATATACACAACAAAATCCAGCACTCAACAACATAAAATTGACAATATCTAGCATCCAAAAAAAATTTACCAGATATGCAAAGAAACAGAAAAATATGACCTATAACCAAGATAAAAATTAATCAATACAATTAGAGCTGGAAATGATAGACATGGTTGAATTAGCAGACATGGACTATTTAAAAGCTATTATAAGTCTATATATAATCTCCAAGGACATAAAGGAAAACATGAATGTGATGAAGCAATAAAAGGAAGATGGAAAAAGGATGAACATGGAACTTGTAGAGATGAAAAATACAATATTTGAAATGAAAAAAATACATTAAATGTGATTAATAGCAGATTATAACTGCAGAAGAAAAGATTAGTTAACTTGAAGAGGTAGCAGTAAAATCTAACCAGTATAAATCACAGAGAGAAAAAGAAAACAAAAAGTGCCTCAGTGGGCCTTGAGATAATATCATGGAGTCTAACATATGTGTAATTAGAGTCCCAGAAGAAGAGATGAGTACAGAAAAAAATTTTAAAGCAGTAAACGAATTTTTCCCAATCTGATGGAAATTTTAAACCCAAGTAGCTCAACGAATCTTAAACAGAAAAAGCGGAAAGAAAACTGTAATGAGAAACTTATAATGAAATTGCAGAAAGCCAGTGAAAAAGAGAAAATTTTAAAAGCAGCCAGAGGGAAAAAATATACCTTAATAGAGAATGACAAAGACTAGAATAACACCAGACTTCTTGACAGAAACCACCCAGGCCCGAAGAGAATGGAACAATGGATTGAAAGTGGTGCAACAGAAAACGGTCAAATTAGGATTCTGTACCCAACAAAAATATCTTTACAAAATTAACGCAAAGTGAAGACTTTTACAGATAAACAAAAGCTGAGATAATTTATTACTGGCAGATCTGCATGAAAAGAAACGTGAAAGGGAGTTCTTCTGGCAGGGAAGAGAGACCAAGGGGAAGGGAGGGGGCCATGGAGGGGCAGGTGGAGGACTTGAGGAGGCAGACTGGGAATTAATCTGCAGAAAACTGGTGTTCATTCATTGATTTAAAGCCCTTTGGTCCTGAGGCTTCCTTTGGCCTCTGACCGGTCCTTCTCATCTGTACCCCAGTTTGCTTTTACCCCTCCTCCAGGAGAGTCCTGTGTCTTGTCCCAGGCCCGCTCCCTCTTCTCTCTGCTCAAACATCACTCACTTCAGTTCTATTGGCCTGTCACCTTCTTCCATGGCCTCTGTCATTCCCTGGAGTGCTGGACACTTCTTCTGGCCTCCCTGCCGCACTTCTCCAAGACAGACCATCTTCTTCCTGTTGCCTCCTATGTCTTCTCAGCCATATTTGAAAGCTTGGTCTCCCTTTAAGATGATCTCTTTCTGTGACTTTTGCTTTTTGCTGTCTTCCCTTCAGCATCTTTTGAATTTTTAATGAGCATATATTACTTTAATAATAAAAATACTGATGAAAACCTATGATAGGTAATGAATGGATGAATATTCCCGGTCTCAGATTCTCTCCAATGGTACCAGTTTAGAATTCGTGAGCAGATGTGGACATGTTTCTTCGCCTTCCCAGGAGCTGTGGATACTTGCCACAGAACTGATTAGGGACCCATGTTAGTGTAAGTCAGAAAAAACCCAGGCCATATGGAGAAAATTTTGAGTCATCTCTTTCATCCCCAGACCTCAGCTTGGAACCACTAGTGATTCTGGGAAGCGTGGGACACAGTATGCCTTTTCCCAAATACCCACTGCTCAGAAACTCTTTGCCCCTTTCCCAGTCAACCATGTGGTCAAGCCTTCCTTCTGTGTAGGCCTCTATGATAAGAAGGAGGTATGGGGCATTAGCTTCAAACTGACAGGGGTTCACTTCTTGGCTCTGCCTCTATTTGTCCATGTGTCTCCAGGCAAGGAAACTTTATGTTTCTGAGATTGTGTCCTTCCCTGTGAGCTGGGGATCATAGTATCTGCCTCTTGAGGCTTCTGTGAGGCTCAGATGAGACAAGTGGGAGGGCCTGGTATAAAGTAGGAACATTTTCCTTTTCTCCTCTCTCTGCCATTTAGCTCTATTGCTATTAGGTCTGATAATCTATGAATGAGAGTTGATCATACGCGATTTTTCATAACCTCTAATAATACCAGAGCAGCATCTTTCATCTATGGAGTGTGCACTCTGTGACAGGCAGTGGTGTGCCCAGGTGTGGAATGGTGAGTGGTCAACATGGGCGATGAGAATATTAGTGACATTGTTCAGAAATGTTGATGTGGGAGGAATGGGGTCATAAAAAGCTGACCAGATTTTTGTCTTCTTTATAATGGTTTTTAAATTGTCTATGGGCAATGTAGCCCCTTTTTGCCTGTACCCCAGGGGTACCGTTCACACTACGCTTGGGACACAGCTGGTGGCAGGCTGTGTAGCAGGCAATTTCAGAAAGATTTCTTTATTTGATATTTATGCCAAGCCTGGGAGGGAGTGTTCTCTGCTCGTTCACAAATAAGGAAACTGAGGTATAGTTGACTCTTTCCCAAGGTCATTCATCAATGGTTCCAGGGGAACACAGCTTTAAAACCATCCTGGCTGAGGCTTGGGTCATCCCTAAAAAGCATCAAGGAGCAGGGTCCCACCAGGGCCCTTTGGGGACCCTGCCTGGTGGCTGGTGAGTGTGCCAGAAGCAGCTTGTCTGAGGCAGGAACCGACCTGCGTCCTGCTGGCCACACTCTCCTCACCCTCACGTGTTCTTCTATGAGTCCTCCACACTCCAGGGAGCCCACCTTAAAAACCCATTATGAAGGGGCAGGATGCGTGTTTTGTAGGTGAGGAGCGCTAGTCACCACTAACATCGTCCTCAAGCAAGCCATTTCCTGGTGTGGGCAGCTTTGGCTGAGCGATTACCTCGTGCTCGGGAATTTCACTGCAGGTTGTCTAGCCCAGACCAAACTGCTTTGGGTGACCATGTGTAGGCTTGGCATGGGAGACGGAAGCCCCCTGGCCCTGCTGGGCAGTATCCCTGGCTCCTGTCTGATGAGAGCTAACCGGAGGTTACGCGCTGCAGCAGAGCCGAGGTCCCAGGGCAGCGCGGCTCTGACCGCACTGTGGTCAGGGCCAGCAGGCCTTCTGGAAAGGTCCCAGCTGTGGCTTTGCTCTGTGCCCGGGGGAAATGGCCGCTCGCAGGCCCTTCCAGGCCGAGAGAGCAATTTTAGGCATAATTCAGCCTCCAAACCTCTCTTTGCCTTCATTCCAATTACTTAGGGCTATTGTGGGAATTTTGGGGAACGACTTGAACTGCATCAAACCATGAACCAGGAATAGGAACCAATCGCTCAACCGGCCGAATCCTAAGTCAAACCCCGATATTAATTTTCTATGAATGCGATTCAGATAGAATCAACTTTGTTTTTGTTTTTAAACAAAACCAAACCCAAGTAGATCAGTTTAAACCTGAATCAAACCTCTATGTGTTCTTAAATTAATGAACCAGAAAAAATTGGAAAATAAAAACTTTTTCTGAATAAAAACACTATTTCATCAGGTTTGTTGGACCCGAATTTCTCATGTGTTTAAAAAACAGGAACGATTCCAAATATGGAAACAGTAATTACTCATTGCAAAACATCCAGAAAAATCAAAACAGTTTAAAGATGAATATCAGCTACAATCTCACCACTGGGAGATTGTCACAACTTTTTTCATTATACTTTCTTCCTTTTTTACACAAATGTGATTATTCATATAATATTAAATATACAATCACCTCCTTTTTTGTTAAGGATATTTCATGAAAAAGTTTTATGTCAATATTTAGAAAACCACATCATTATTTTAAATGGTTACAAAGTATTCATTGGATATGTCCTAATTTATTTCATTAATTCCCTTTTGATAGTTACTTAGATTACTTCCATTAATTTACTTACACAAACAGTGCTTCAATAAATGGATTTGCACATAAATATTTGTACCTTGAGTTGATAGTTTTGGATGAATTATCAAAGTGTTTCTAAATCAAAGAATGTACATATTTTTTTACTTTTCATACAGATTTCCAGATTTACCCCCAGAAAGGTCATAACAATTTGTACTCTCACCATCAGAGGATAAAAATGCTGATTTTCCCCACCCTGGCTATCACTGACTCGATCTGTACTTCTGGAACCTGAAAGGAATTATCCCACCCACAGCTGTAGAGTGACTAAGTGTCTCAGTTTGTCCAGAACTGAGGAGGGTCCTGGGACATTTTTTGTTTTAAAACCTGGAAACTCCCGGGCAAATTGAGATGAGTAGGTCTCCCTACATAACCCTTACTAGCCATGCAGCCAGTATTTTTATGAGAGCCTCGTACATTCTAGTGCTGAGTATTGCTATAGCTGATTGGGCCAGGAGCTGATACCTGGACAAAGACTGGCTAATCACTTGGTGCAAAGAGATGATCTGAGACAAAATGATTTAGTCTTTTGAGAATTTGCTTTGGGAACAAGGAAAGAATTTATCTTTGGACAAAAGGGATCAGTTAGCCAAGTACCAGCCAGAGTAACATGGGAGGAAAAACAAGGAGTAAGGAAGAGGAGCTGGTTGTAAGATGCAGAGGAGCAGAGCAATTGTGCTATGTTAACAGAGAAACAAGATTCTTCCAAGTCTTGCCCTTCTCCAGGGCTTTCTTAGTCTTCTTTTGTGATTCCTGTGTAGTTGTCTTCAAAACAACAGCTCATGCTCCCTCCCTCTTGTTACCTCACTATCATTGAAGAATTCTTATCTCTTATCTCCCTATATGGCAAGAGGCCTGTTCAACACTTTGGGTATTACCTATCATTTTCATCTTTGCCAACCAATCGGATTGGCCAAAATGGGCTTAATCTAATTTTGTTAAAACTTGTATATCTTGAATAAGACCAAGTTTGAACATTTTCTAGAAAATACTTGCTTCCAGAATTTAGTCTGTGGGCCAGAGACAGGTGAAGAGTGAGGTACAAGATCCTCTGATAGCGGGTAGGCTGGATGCCTGGTCTTTAGCTGGGCAAGCTGCCTCCTCTTTTCAGCCCTGACATGGCCTGTGGTCATGTGGGCTCCTGGCCTCCTTCTGGCGTTTTAATCCCAGTCAGACAACCTCACTCAGATTAAATTCATTTTTATAGTTGAGCAGGAAGGATTTCACTCTGACTCTCCAATCAACGCTGCCTCTGTACTTGCCCTTTCCTCTGCCAGGAGTATTCTCTAGTTATCCCATGGCCTGGAGCTTTCCAGTTATTCCATGGCCAGAGGCTTCTTTTCATTCTGGTTTTTGCTCAACTATCAGCTCTTCAGAGAAGCTTACTCTGAAGTCTCATTTGACATGGCTTCTTCCTCCCTACCTCTCTATGAGCTCTCCATACCATTACAGTTTTATTTTCCATATGAAACTTATCACCACTTCAAATTATATGTTTAACTGTTATTTTTTGTCTGCCCCACCGGGTGTAAGCTCCTCGGTACTTGTCTGGTATGATTTGCCCATTGCATTTTTAGTGTCAAGGACATGCCCTACAGGTGAGTGGGTACTGAATGACTGAGCTAGTTAATTAAAGAAGGGAGGAACATTCCCTACAGCAAAAATGGGTTGGTCCCTTTCCCCCTTATCATGGTCAACATAAGGGGGCTAGCTGATGAGCTCCCTAACGTATAAGACCACGTGATTTGGGATGCCGATGTATTTCCCAGGACATCTGAGGTGGTTTGTCAGCTTTAAACCTTCCAGTGGCTTTCCACTGTACTTGGAACAGACCTGCAGGGCTTGACCTCTGCTAATCTACCCAACGTCATGTCCTTCCCTTTGCCCCTTTCTCACTCTGCTTCAGCCCCATGGGCCTTCTTTGAGTTTTTTGAGGCAAACTCTGTCCTGCCTCTGGGCCTTCAACATACACTAGTCCCTCTGCCTGGAATATCCTTCCTTCATTTTATCTGAAGCCCAGAGAAGCTTCCTGTTACCCTCATACCAAAGTATCCTCCTTTGTGTCCGGTAGTTCCCAGGCCTCAGGTGGCGACTCTAGAAAGTCCCCAAACTCCCCACTCTGACAAAAAGGAACAGCCACGTCAGCTAGAAACTGCAACCCTCACCCTGGGTTACATCAGCCATAGCCTGTTTTTCAACTCTACCCAACTCCACCCATAACGGCCGGCCTGCCACTACCCTTATAAAAACCCTCCGCTAGCCTCACCACGTGCGGCTTCTCCGGCTCCTTCTTCCCCGAGCCCGTGAACCCGCCCGCTGGCCCTAATAAAGCCTGCTATATTTTCTAACTCTCTTGATTTTGCTCTTTCCTTTGGCGGCGCGAACCTTACATTTGGTGCCGAAATCCGGGAGAGAGGTGTGTGACCCACCCCGACCGCTCTGGCCGGGGCAGCGAGTCCCCTCTCTCCTTGCCGCTGCCATCGACCTTGGACACCGGCGCCCACCGGATCTTGCTAAATTGTAAGTTACCCCCTTCCCTTCTCATACTCCCTCTGAAAATCCTCAGACTCCACCCGAGGTCTCTCGTCCTAGACACGGCCGTGCCGAGACTCCTCT